>JASAND010010108.1:0-13377 GCA_030248195.1 Trissonchulus latispiculum
CATATAGCTAGCTGCATGGGCGCACCCGGGGGGGGGGGTTTGAGGGTTCCGACCCCCCCCCCCCTTTTTGTCCAACCCCCCCCGGGAATTTTCGGAGAGAAAGCAAAAATTGAGCTATTTTTAGTGCATAAAATTAAAAATTATGAAAATTTTCGCGCCTGCTTTTCTATCTCGATTTTTATAGTTTTTGTCGCCTGCGGCGCTTTCTATCTCGATTTTTAAAATTTTTCTCGCCTGCGGCGCTTTTCTATCCCGATTTTTTAAAATTTTTGTCGCCTGCGGCGCTTTTCTCTCTCGATTTTTTAAAATTTTTCTCGCCTGCAGCGCTTTTCTATCCCGATTTTTAAAACTTTTTCTCGCCTGCGGCGCTTTTCTATCCCGATTTTTAAAATTTTTCGGGCATGCGGCGCTTTCCTAACTGAATTTTCAAAATTTTTCGGGCCTGCGGCGCTTTTCTAACTAATTTAAAAATTTTTCTTGCCTGCGGCGCTCTTTTATTACCGATTTTTAAAATTTTTCTCGCCTTCGGCGCTTTTTTAACTAAATTTTCAAAATTTTTCGGGCCTGCGGCGCTTTTCTAACTGAATTTAAAAATTTTTATCGCCTGCGGCGCTATTAAGTATTAACGTTTACAACGTTTTGGAACCTGCGGCGCTTTTTTACCTCAATTTTTCTCGCCTGCGGCGCTTTCTTATCTCCATTTTACTGAATTTCCGCGGGTGGGGTACTTTTCTATCTCGATTTCAAAAAAGTGCGTGCCTGCTTTTCTACGTCATAATTTTTCGCGCCTGCGGCACTATTCTATATCGATTTTAACAATGCGCCTCGCAGAGACTTTTATTCAAATCTTTTCAAGCTTTCCAATACAAATTTTGCCATTATGTAAAAGTATTTCTCAACTTCTATTGAAATCTTTTTAAAGGTTTCCATTACGGCTTTTTTCAAAATTTCAAAGATTTTCTCAACTTCTGGAGGCTTCGCCCCCAGACCCCCCGCGTCGACTGGCGGCGACTCCTAAATATCGTCATTTATGTGGCTCCCAAAACGAACTCTTTGTTGAAAACTTCGTCACCGCCTCCCCCCAGCTTAAACGTGTCAGGCGAAGGCAAAAAATTTTTTCCGGCTCGACCCCCCCCCTTTTCAAAATCCTGGGTGCGCCCCTGGCTAGCTGTATGTATATAGATAGAGTGACCCGGTGAAGTTTCCCAAATTTCGACACTTTGACACACTTTTCGACACGAAATTCTCAAACTTTGGCAATTGATCGCGATTTTTGTCAATTTTTGTTAACTTCACGAACTTTTTCGCCAAATGCAAAGGTTTATTCCCAGTTGTCATACATCCTAGTTGTCATACTGTATGTAACTGTATGACTCATACACCTTATGATTGGTCAGACCAATATCACGTGAATAGTGAGTCTACGTCTACAGTTAATTGCACCGCCTTCTCGGAGCATAGGAATGCAACGGAAAATCACGCTGAGCTTAAATTGAGGAATAAGGGGACGTTATAATTTACGTATATGCTTAGAGGAAGTCAGTTAGTTTAGTATAAAAATTTAGCATTTCTAAAATTTAATACAAATTTATTCGGTAGTATTAAAATTTTGTTTGGAGACTTATTTCAACTTTTAACTTGAATTTAATTTTTTAATGAAAGAGTATATATTAATAAATATATCTAAATTTTCAACTAATTTTTAAACACAGATTGAATCAGTCGTGAATAATTTTGAGGTTAATTTCACGTAAAATATAAATACACTGGGCAGGCCCGCCCCCAGGATTTTGAAAAGGGGGGGTCCAACGTAAAACGCGACGGGGGGTCTGGGGGGCGAAGCCCCCGCAAGTTGAAAGAATTTTTGCGTTTTTTGCCAAAAAACAGTACATTGGACGTTTATTTCAAGCAAAAAGTGAATTATCGCGCCGAGGGCGCGAAAATTTTTTAAAAATAGCTGTTTTTGCCATAAAAATAGCAAAAATTTTCCATTTTGTCATCCCAAAAGGGGGGGTCTAGACCCCTTGAACCCCCCCCCCCCCCCCTGGGTGCGGCCTTGACACTGGGTTTGTTTTACCCCGCCCCCCCCCCCACTTTTTGGGTTCCCCCCACTCGAGCACCCCCCCCACTTTTTTGGGCTTCCCCCCCCACTCACTATAGGGTGCCCAGAAAATGCCAAATTTTAAGGATTTTTGGTCAAAAATTTCAAAAATTTTCCGGCTGCGCCGGAAATTCTTGATGAAAAATCGCCTTTTTTGGTGCTAAAACTTGATTTTTAAGCACTTTTAAGCATAGTTATAGCAGTGCATGTGGAAAACAGGCTATTTATACAGCATTTTTAGCAGTTTTGGCTCATTTTATTCCCCCCCCCTTTTCGACCCGGGGGGGGCGTCCCCCCCACTCTCCCCTCCCCCACTTATTTTTGCCTAAAGTAAACCCAGATACAAGTAACAAAAATGCTCCGCACAAAAGAGGATATGTGTGTGTTGGCTGTGTCTATATTATATCCTTTACATTCCGGTTGAAGAAGTAAAGACAAAAGTTTCATAGGCACGTGACGTTATTTGGCACTGCAAGTTTGGGTGGGTGGCTCCATGACAAAAGTTGTTCCGTTGGCATAGGACTTTCATTTGACACAAATTTGACGACTTTTGAAAAACCCCTATAGACAAAGTTTTGAGAGGCCAGGTAGAGCCTACTATGGACCTCCAGGAAGCGGTTTCCGACTTGACCCTCCCGACGGCAAAGTGGAACCAGCCCAGCAAGATGGGTGGGTCTGACGGTAAATAACGTTCGACCTGAGCGACGACCACAAAAATGGTCACTTTTCGCTCTGAGCCGACTTTGCGGCGCCACTGCGGCGCAAAAAAAGTTGCGATTCTTAAATTCTTTAGAGGGTACTACTAGACCCTATAGCCCTTTAGGTTGGCCCACCGCTGCAGTTCACGTGAAAGCGGCGAACATTATGTACAATACAACCATCAAATAGGAGAAACCGGAAAAAAACATCGCCGCCATAACCGGTCCGGGGCGCAACTTTTTAACGGTAAGTGATACGGGGCTGAAACTTCACAGATATACTAAACTCGATGTGCTCTACAATTTGCGCATGAAATCTGCGCAGGATCTGCGCAGGATTTTGCGCAGCTTCTGCGCAGCTTATTTTACACTGTCTCCAGCCACTTTTCACACATATTATAGGGGTCGCGGCAGCTATGATACAGCTATGTGTATATATCTTTTATTTTTCAGAAGTTTTTTTATGAATTTTTAATCCTTTTTTAAAATTTGGGATTTTAAGTATATATTTTAAGTATATATATTTTTCAGCTTGTAACCTACGTAATTTTAATTTCAATGTTAGAAAAATAATTACAATTGACTACGCAATCCAATTCCCCTTAAAATTTTAAATTTTATACCCTGCACTTAGTACAGAGTGTGTAATCTCATACAAAAATTGGAAGAAATTTTCCTATGGGGCGGAGCATTCAACTGTCACGTGATTTCTTAATGTCCAATCATTGCGCGTATGACAACTAGGATGTATGACAACTAGGAATACGCCAATGCAAAAGGTGCATACTGTAGGCATCTGTATTTTGTGGAGAATTTTTGATTATATTGCATACTGCACGTGTCTGGCTTATTTCTTGACGATTTTTTATGGTGGGGGCTCACCCAAAATGGGGGCATTTTTGGGGAAAATGTTTTGTAATTTTTAATTTTTTAAGTGTAAAAACAGCAAACAATCGCTAAAAGATGACTACGTTTAAGTGTTTTTAAGCTAAAATAGTGATAATTTCCTTAAAAATCCGGCGAAGCCGGAAAATGTTTTGAAAATTTAGGGTAAAAAGTGGTAAAATTTGGCAATTTTTCTTGGGTTATGGGGGGAGGTCAGAATTTATGGGGGCATTTCATAGGGGGGCTCCTCGAATGGGGGGGCGCCCCTCCCCCACTAGGAATAAGCCATCGTGTAATGTAACATATTGCAGGCCCCTCCGGCTCCCCCGCAGCCAGGGCGAAAACTGGAACTTCGCGGTCACGTGGGCTTCGATTCGCTGCCGGACCAGTTGGTTGCCAAGGCCCGCCAGCGCGGCTTCACCTTCAACATCCTTTGCCTGGGCGAAACGGGCATCGGGAAAAGCACCCTGATGGAGTCGCTGTTCAACATGCACATGAACCTAGAGCCCTGTCCGCATGAACTGAAAACCGTGGAGCTGCATTCCAGCACCTACGGTTGGTGGTTTTGTATTACGTACGTACGATTCAGTGTCAAATCTCACATCAAATTTTTATCAGAAATCTCCTTGTATATATTTGTAGGGCAACTCGTTCTGGAAACTTGACAAGTGTGGCCTATCGCTTAATTATGCCCGTTTTCATAAATTTGCTACGTCTACAACTAAACAGAGTGGGCACCAATTTGCTGTCATTAAAATTTTTATTGTACTTAGCATAACTGGGTTTACTTTTTAACCACTAGTGGGGAGGGGAGAGGCCAAATGTGGGACATCTAAAGTGGTCTAGAGTTGGGGGCCCCAAAAAAGTGGGTGGGGGGGCTTCCCCCATCCCCACTAAATTAAATCCTAGATCCAGCTGTGAATGGAAGCACATGATGGAGTGATTGTTTTGGATTGAACGACGTTTCTCTCGTGTATATGCCCATTGAATATAGGATGCTAATGTCATCTGTCTAATAGGGCCAAGTGAGTTGGTCCCCATTTTATCAAATTTTATCCTGTTTGTTTATTTCTGTGGTCTACTCTATTTTTTCAGATATTGAAGAAGGAGGGGTCCGTCTGAAGTTGACCATCATTGAGACAGCTGGTTTTGGTGATCAGTTGGACAAGGAGAACAGGTGGTTTAGGAAATTGCGTATTTCAAACTTGTATATATAATGGTCTTAGACATTACGGCATGGTTACGACATCGCACCAATCACATTTTAGTGTTTTAAGCCAATTTGTGGTGGAGATTAGTGATGGGCTCCGGATATTTTTAATACGTAGCCGGATATTTGCCTGTCTCGCGTTAACGGGGATAATCCGATTATTCCCCTATACCGAGATTAAGTCCACGAAGATTCTTTGATTTCGTACAGATATTGTTGGGGCTTTACATTTAAATGGGAATTTTAATCTGGTATTTAATGCTGGTTCCTCTACAAAGTCTCCCTATGTACGAATTTTCCTAAAAATGCCTAAAAATAGCTATTTTTTGCTGCTGAGCTAAAAAATTAACTATTTTTAACTTAAATTTAAGCTTAAAATATATAGCTAAAAAATGCTTAAAAATAGGTATGCTTAAAAGTCGGAAAAATTTTTCAACATTTACCCTCAAAACCTTATTTTTCCGGGCACTTTAGAGTTCGAGTTCTGGGAGGGGGGAAGGCCCGAATCCTGGGGGGGGGGCGACCCAAGTCTGGGGGGGAACGAATTTCTGGGGGGGCCACCCGCCCCCCCCTCTAGGAAAAAGCCAGCATTGTTGTTAACCTCTTTCCGCATGCCTTCCATTTTTTCTAGAAATTTTCCAGAATTTTATCGCCGCATAGAGCCTGGTATTTAGTTTCGCATTTCAGCACAACAATATGTTTGCCCTTTTGTTGTAGCAATCCCTTTCATATGTACGTACTTGTGTTTTGCTTTCCCGTTGTGCATTTAATTGTTTTATACTATACTTCTCTACTTCTCCATAATGCTTTTTAATTTTTCCTTATGCTTGCGTCACAATTATTATACCTTATCGGTGTGTCATAAATATGCGGTAACCAACCCGCTTGTCATAATTATATGGCTAACACAGCCAAGAAATTTTATCAAACATACATTTTGCAAAATTATTACCAAATATTACTTTCTGCAATTTCGTTTTCTAAATAAAGTTATGCATACCTCTCGCAGTAAATGGATTGCTGACGTAAATAGTAGAAATAATTGGTCCGAAGTCCGGGTCTCGTTGAGGCTTGGCCCAACCAGTATATAACTTCTATTGTTTCTGAGCGAGATGTTTCTATTTGCACTTGACTACTGGATCCCTCTGATGACGGATTTCGGCACCCGCCCCAATAACATTTATGTGTATTCATAAATTTGCCGAAGTATGAATCTAAGGGATTGGGGCCGAAAGATTCATTACTTCTGTAAATTTATGAGTACGGAATCTCAACCTTTGAATTTCCTTAACCTGAAATCCTTCATTCTTACCATCAATCCCATTCTCCTGCACTATAAATTAGTTTAATATTTATACTAATATAGTCAATTTCTTTTACTAATTCCACCCGTTTTCGTTTTGTTGTACTGGTAATTATCATTTATACTATCGTTTCTCTGTAAAATCAACCCCACCCATAAAAACCATATCCATTCCCCCTCTTTTTATTCTTTTTATTTGATTTTCTTTTTATTTGATTTTTATTTGTATTTAATCATAATTCGCCTTTAACTTGTTTGTATTATTTGAGTACACCTAAAAATTTTTATTAAAGATACTAATAATGCAAAAATCGTTTCATTAATAGCTCAATATGGGATGATCATAAAATAAATAAAATATCATTATATACACCTAATCACAACTCTTCCTTAACTTTATTTTTTGCCTATTTTTTATTTTTTCTTTATTTTTTGTTTTTTTTTTGTAGTGCGAAAGTGATTGTTGACTACATTGATCATCAGTTTGAGTCCTATCTGCAGGAAGAGATGAAGATCAAACGGGCCCTCCAGTTCAACCATGACAGTCGCATTCATGCCTGTGTCTACTTTATTTCTCCCACTGGTCATGGGTATGTGATTTATTTATAGTTAATTTATTTAATGTGCCCAGTTTAATGCCTTTTCATAACACTCACAGAACTACGTATGACTAATTGTTAAATTAATTAAGCTAGAGTGTAGAGTGTAGACTAATGGTTATTGCGCGTTTTTATTAGAAATTTTGTTTGTGTATTCAAGACCGACTGTACATAATACATAAGCATTGTATATACATGAGAAAAGCAAAGGCTGTCAGAATTTTCTTAAGTCTTGTTTATTTTTAGACTTAAAAATTTGGACGTTGTGGTGCTGAAAGAACTCTATCAGAAAGTCAACATTATCCCAGTTATTGCCAAAGCTGACACGGTTTCCAAGGAAGAACTGAAACGTTTCAAAACTAAGGTAGTTGTTGTGATGGCGTAAAAACTCCGACTGAATTATATACTTTGCTTTTTTGATTTTTTTATAGTTTTTCATTCTATCTATGTATTTTATTTCTGTCCTTTTAGTCTCCATAATGATAGATTTTGAGTGTCAGTCTTTTTTTCTAGATACTGAACGATCTTCGATCTCACGGTGTGGACGTGTATCATTTTCCTGTGGACGATGAAACAGTGGCTGATACAAACTCATCTCTCAATGTAAAAACTTATTTACATTCTGTACTCTTATTTTTGTTTATTATGTAGGGGCGCGATAGCCTCCCTACATAATATGGGTATAAAGGCGTCTGCGCGGCCCCCTGGAGACCGTGTTGGCCTGGTGCCAGCTAATTAAAGGTCCGGCGGTGGTAAAAATGTTACCATCGTAAACAACTCGAGTAGTACTACAAGTACCACCATACTTTTGGTTCGAATTCGAAACTTCGAATTTTTGCACTAGGCGATAGTTACCGTGCGTTTGTTTTTTTCTCGGTGAATAACGCTTATTGGAAATGCATTTTACGGCTAAGTGTTGGAACGATGTGGGCATTTTGGCACCATACTACTATTATATGTTGGTAGACAGGATCCCCCCATGCTACCTTTTTTTGGTCATTTTGGCACCTGGCCAATTTTGGCTCTGTGCCAAGGTCCCAAAGTCGGACTTTCGCTATTTTTCGCAAATTTTGGTCACACTTTTCTAGAACTGGGTAGAAGCTGGAGAGGTCTAGTATGTTTTGTTGAAAATTGCGAGTAGGGGTGCATAAAGTAACGAGGGGGATTTTTTAATTTTGCTCCCTAGCTTTCAGGAGATGGGCCCAAACTTTGCATTTTTTTGGCCTGTTTGGGCGAAAAGTTTCTAAGTCCCACTTTTACTAGAAATGGCCTAGAAGTCACTAAAAATGGCGTTTTTCGGCCTTGGGGTGATGCCCATATATAGTAAATCAGGGCCGCTGAAAACGATGAGCATACTGCCGATACCGCCCGAAGTGACCACTGGTCAGCTTGGCTCCCGTGGTTCCTCGCCCATGGTCAAAGTTGGGAAAACTCCCTCTAAACAGCGTTTTTCGGCGTTTTGGCCGGGGGCATATAGTAAATCGACTACGCTCGTTTCAATGGGCATATCGCCGAAACCGACGGAAGTGACCACTGGTCACTACAGCCTATGGGGCCTATTGACCACTGGTCAAACGGCCTAAAACTGCGTTTTTCGGCGTTTTGGTCGGGGGCATATAGTAAATCGACTACGCTGGTTTCAATGGGCATATCGCCGAAACCGACGGAAGTGACCACTGGTCACTACAGCCTATGGGGCCTATTGACCACTGGTCAAACGGCCTAAAACTGCGTTTTTCGGCGTTTTGGTCGGGGGCATATATAGTAAATCGACTACGCTCGTTTCAATAGGCATATTGCCGAAACCGACGGAAGTGACCACTGGTCACTACGGCCTAGGAGTCCTATTGACCACTGGTCAAACGGCCTAAAACTGCGTTTTTCGGCGTTTTGGTCGGGGGCATATATAGTAAATCGACTACGCTCGTTTCAATGGGCATATTGCCGAAACCGACGGAAGTGACCACTGGTCACTACTGCCTAGGAGTCCTATTGACCACTGGTCAAACGGCCTAAAATTTTGTTTTTTTCGGCGTTTTGATCGGGGGCATATATAGTAAATCGACTACGCTCGTTTCAATGGGCATATTGCCGAAATTGAGGGAAGTGACCTGTGGTCACTACGGTCTATGGGGCCTATTGACCAGTGGCCAAACCCCTTAAAACAGCGTTTTGCGGCGTTTTGGTTGGGGGCATATAATCCACTACGCTCGTTTCAATGGGCATATTGCCGAAATCGAGAGAGTGACCAGTGGTCACTACGGTCTATGGGGCCTATTGACCAGTGGTCACACCCTTAAAACAGCGTTTTTCGGCATACAGTACGTTGCACAGAAAAGGGCCGGGTCACTGACGCATATGTCTTTATTTCACTGGAAGCGATATGACTTTTCAGTGACTGTGATATGACTTTTTTGTTTACATAGACTCCAATTTGAAAGAAATGTAAACAAACTGGTCATATCACAGTAACTGAAAGGTCATATCACTTTCAGTGAAATAAAGCCATATGCGTCAGTGACTCGGCCCTTTTCTTTGCAATGTACTGTATATTTGTTGGGGGCATATATTGTAAATCGACTACGCTCGTTTAGCATGGCACTGTTCAAGCTCCTTGTATCCATTACCGCATTGCTGGAAAGGGATCCTTTAAAATGATAGAAGGACAAGAAATAAAAATGCTCCTCTGGAGCATGAAAAAGTAATATGGGTGATGGTGAGGTTGTAAAATCAAGAGAGGACTAGTTTTTAAAATGCTTAATATGGGGCTAGGTTAAAAAATAGAAGAGGACTAGGCTGTGAGCGAATTAATATGGGCACAGCTTCGCCGAACAACCCATATTCGCGGGATTTCACGTTTCGTCTTAGCTTAGAGCTATCAATGTCAGTCAATAAAAAATTTAAGCAGCTGAATGCTCATCGAATATAGCTGTTTGCATGTACTGTTAGACTAGCTGCTAGGAATTTATACGCAAATTATCATCATTTTGTTGTGTTTAACTACCGCAGGCTCTACTACTAGGAAAGGTCTAATGATATGATGCTAAAGCTATTGGTCCAAGTCTGGAGGAAATAGAAGATCGTGGGAGAGTCCTAAATTATTCTTGAATATAAATTTTCCGTATAAATGGATACGTAAAATGCGCTGGTTAGTATGAAGCACTTATCGAAGAAAACGTTTGCTAAAATAAAAATTCGAATAAAGCTCGAGCACATACATACCGTAGCTGTAGGTTATTTATGAACTATAAACCAAATGTATCGTGGATATGCATAATAGTTTACATTTACAAACCGCGAATATGGGTTGTTCGGCGAAGCTGTGCCCATATTAATTCGCTCACAGCCTAGTCCTCTTCTATTTTTTAACCTAGCCCCATATTAAGCATTTTAAAAACTAGTCCTCTCTTGATTTTACAACCTCACCATCACCCATATTACTTTTTCATGCTCCAGAGGAGCATTTTTATTTCTTGTGTATTTATTTATTTTTACTCGGCATTAAGCATTGTCAGGTTATCCAGGGGCCAATTTCATAAAAATCTTGCAACTTGCACTTGCACTTGCACTAGAACTGTAAGTTCAAGTTGTCAGTGTTTCGTAAAACTTTTCCTGCTTCTTGCGGAAATTAGCTAAGCAAGTTGCACGACTTGACAACTTGTAAACGCAAGTTCAAGTGCAAGTTTGCAAGTCGCTGATCTTTGAAAAATTGACCAAAAATATTTGAAAATTCATATAAATATAAAAAATTAAAAAATTGTTTGAAATTCATACTGCATTACGACAACAATCTAAAGAGCATTGTCCTAAAATTTTTCCAAAAAATATTAAAATGAAGAAACGTTATAGCAATTTTTGTTCCATTTGTTCAGTGAAAATTTACTCAACCACTTGCACCGCAAGTGCAAGTTGCAAGTGCATGTATTGACGATTTTTATGAAACAGATTCTGACCGCAAGTGTTAGCGGAGAACTTGCAACTTGTAGTTCAAGTGCAAGTACGCAAGTACCACTTGAGGGTTTATGAAACACTTTACTTGTGACTTGCACATGCAAGTTGCAACTTGCATATGCAAGTTGCATGTTTCAAGTTTTATGAAATTGGCCCCTGGGGCCAATTTCATAAAAACTTGCGGATTTGCAAGTGCGAGTTTGCGAGTACTCGCACTTGAAACGCAAGTGCGGATTACAAGTGTTTCATAAAACTTTTCCGCAAACTTGCGGAAATTAACAAAGCAGGCTGGGGCCAGTTTCATAAAAATGATCTCGAGTTCTCGAGTCTAGTAGCTAAACTACGCCTGAAGTTTTCGAGATCCGCAAGTCGCATTGCAAGTCACGCTGAAAAAGTTCTCGAGTTCTCGAGTCAAGTTCTCTGGTCGATTTTGACCAGAGACATTTTTGCCAACTTGAGACGTACTCGAGAAATTTTTGTAAATTTAAATTTATAAATAGTTTCTTCCTACTTCAATAGTTTGCTCAGTTGACTAAATAAATCACCATAAAATTGTCCGGAGATATATTTACATATAATTTTTATTACGGAAGAAGTTGTTGTCACTGAAACCGACCACTCGAGAACTTGAGAACTCGAGAACTCGAGAAGGTTCTTTATGAAACTGGCCCCAGGGGGCAGTTTCATAAAACAGTTTTCCTACTCGACTCGACAACTAGACTCTGCTAGTTGTCGAGTCGAGTCGCTAATGTGTTTCATAAAAATTGTGGGGTCGAGTTCGTACTCGCACTGGATTTGCGAGTCCAGTTTATGGTCGAGTGCGAGTCGATATAGTTGCTGCCTGCGAGTACCTGTTTCATAAAACTCGAGCTGCTGCTGCCAAACTCGCAACTAGCAGCCTTCTAGTTCTCTAGTCAATTTTGACTAGAGAACTCCCAGAAAAAATAGAATAACTTTTGCATCATTAAAGTTCTTATATTCAAATTTTTATGGCATGAAGAATGATCTGTTCTTGACTTTATGTTTAAATTTTAAATATTTTGCTTCGCGGAAAGAAAAGATACGATTTTTTGAAGAATTATCTCTTTTTCACGCAAGCCCTGAACTAGCAGATTTATTGCTCGCACTAGCAATGCTAGTACTGCTAGCCGCAGCAAAATCTTAGCTAATTTGGTCGAGTTCTCAAAAAGTTTTATGAAACACTCATACTCGCATCTCGCACTAGCATTGCGAGTACTAGTACGCTAGTACTAGCATGCTAGTCGATTTTTTATGAAACTGCCCCCAGGGGGCAGTTTCATAAAACTTTTTATTCACTTGACTTGACTACTTGCATAGTCTAGTAGGCGAGTCAAGTACCTAACTTGTTTCATAAAACTTTTCCAGTCAAGCTAGTACTAGCATTAGAGTTGCGAGTCTAGTGGGAAGTCAAGTGCGAGTTGATATAACAGCTTCTTGCTAGTAACTGTTTCATAAAACTTCAGCTGCTGCAGGGGACCCCGCTACTAGCAGCGGTCTAGTTCTCGAGTGAATTTCGACTAGAGAACTTTCAAAAAAAGTGCTACAACTTTCGGGTGTTTTTAGATTTTTGATTGGAAGTTTTTATAATGGGAAGAAAGATCTTTTCTTTGCGATGTCCTAAAATTTGAAATGATTTCGTTTACTGAAAAAATAGATATGATTTTTTAAAGATTTACGGTTAGTTTTGGAAATACTGATACTAGCATACTTGCAACTCGCACTAGCAGTGCTAGTGCCACCAGAAGCAGCACAACCTTAGCTAATTTTGTCGAGTCCCTGAAAATTTTTATGAAACACCTACAATCGAAACTCGCAGTAGTCTTGCGAGTACTAGCATGCTAGTACTCGCACGCAAGTCCAGTTTTTATGAAACTGCCCCCAGGTTGCGGAACTTGATCTACTTGCAACGCAAGTGCGAGTACTTGCATTCCAAGTGCGAGTAGAAGCAAAATTGACAGCAATTCTTTAAAAAATCGTAACTTTTTCAAAACAACTTAAAATTTACTGAAATTTTTACATACTGTGCAAAACATGTTAAAGCAATTATTTCTTAAATTTGGTTATAAACTGACGAAGATTAACGAAGATATTCAATGTTTTTTAAAGTCGTCTGGTTAAAATACAAGTAACAAAAATGCTCCGCACAAAAGGGGATAATATGTGTGTTGGGCCTATGTCTATCCTTTAAATTCCGGTTGAGAAAGGCATAAATCCGACACCGCAAAAGTTGCTCAGCTCATTTAGGGCTTTCATTTGATACCAAATTTTACCACTTTTGAAAAATTTTATTTTTGACCCAAAATCGCCTAAGTTCCCACCCCACCCCACCACAGTACTCTACAGCCACTTTGGGTACGCAGTTCTATGACAAAAGTTGCTCAGCTCACTTAGGGCTTTCATTTGATATCAAATTTTACCACTTTTGAAAAATTTTATTTTGGACCCAAAATCGCCTAAGTCCCCACCCCACCCTACCACAGCACTCTACAGCCACTTTGAGCATGCAGTTCTATGACAAAAGTTGCTCAGCTCACTTAGGGCTTTTATTTGATATCAAATTTGACCACTTTTGAAAAATTTCATTTTTGACCGAAAATCGAGTCCCCCAC
>JASAND010010112.1:0-22909 GCA_030248195.1 Trissonchulus latispiculum
AAATGGGCTTGTGGTTCATGCAAGCCGGTCCGGATGAGCTTTGGGTTGACCGGTACAACCGACAACCCCTGCCGGACGATGAGATGGAGGCCTACCGCAAGGTCGTCCGTCAACGCATCCAGGCAGCAGCCGAGAATTATCGTCAAGGAAAGCCCGCGCCGCCTTTCCATCGCAAGGACGCGCCGGCTGTGCTTCGAAACCAGCCGATTGACCTTGGTCCCAATCGTCACGGGATCCATATCATGGGATGCGCGCCTGAAGGCCAGGAGAAGAATGTCTATTCTCCGGCGGCCCAGATCTTGATTTCCACTCCATTGGAACCCCATCCCCGGGATGACCATCGCCCTGACGACATTATTATGGTCGAATACCGAGGGGGCTTTGCCCGATTCGACAAGGCCTTTCTCGGACTTTCTTCCCTGATCAGTGACTGGTCGCACCGAAATTCACTGTTTTGGACCTGTTTCCTGATCCTCACATCATTATGACTTTCTCTTTGGATTTGGTCTAGCCATCGTCCCATTCTACCCCAAATGGACCGGCGACACCGAATTCCAATTCTCGGATGTGACTATTTTCACTTGATCTAATGATCCATATATAGATCTTTGTTTTACCTCATTTTTGATATTTTGTATGTGTTTTTGCGAAAGTGACGATCTAGTATATTATATTATTTTGTTCTGTTTTATCACTCGTGTATTTGACTAGTCGATATAGAACCTGTAATTTCTTCTGTGTTGTCTAGTATTTCATATAGTATTTTGTACTGGTTATTTTGAACTTGGAATCTGCTTGTTGGTTTTGTCGAGCTTAATCTCGTATATACTAGTGTTTTGTAGATTCGTAGTTTTGTTAATTAGTACGTATAGTCTAGCCTAGTTTCGTTGAATTTTGTTACAGTCCTTATTTTTTGCTTACTTGTTCAAGTTTTTTCATTGCCAATGCATAATTTTTGCTCATAATTTACGTGCTTTATATATAGCCTTATTTGATTCCAGCTACTTATTTTTGTTGTGTCTTTAGTCATTCCAATATATACTGCCATTTGTTTTTGCAGGGTACAACCCTATGCAGCTTTATTATGTATACGTATCATATATTAGTTGCCATCATGGCTCTGCCATGCAAAAATTTGTATGAAAATACCAACTTGTCCAATAGGATGGGTTACACCCAAATAGGGCATCACCCTACAGTGTGTCCTTTTATAGTTACTTGTTAATTATATACGTAACTTGCATCCAGGGTGAACGTGTGATAAGGGCTAACCCTTGGTATGTCAAGTATAAATTTATTTATATTAATTTTTCTGGCGCTTCATTTCTCATATGCACACTGTTTGAATTTAATTCCATCAGGAGGGTGAGCCCTCTTCCCTTGAGAAATTTCTTGGGTATTTTCATATTTAGATTCTTCTTCATTTTCTATTCTTAGTATGGGTTTTTCTACGGTTTCTACCAAATACGTGTATTTTTGTCTTGCTTTACGTATGTATGTACTTGTGTTTTTTCTACTGTTTCTAGTACGTCTAGTATATTTATTTGTTTTTTGTGTACGTATACATTTCGCAATAGTTCATTTCAGCGTAAAGTGCTTTGTAAATTGTTTGTGGGAGCGACGCTCACGTACTAAGCGCCGTACGGTCAGTCCTCTCAGGAGTTCGGACGGCGAGCCCTGGGGAGATGTAACGCAAGAGGCTGACTGTAACGGTCAACCTTTTCGTTATTCTTATTATTACAAAATCACTTTACTTAGCTAATAGTTGGCTTGCCTAGTCAGCAAGCATTCCTTCACGTGTCATGTAGCTCCACCTATAGGATAGGTTTGGATGGGTGGGGTCCCCCCTTGGAGCTACATGATTGGGACACCCCAGCTAGAGGGCGCTTCTCTTGGGAGGGGGTTTCTCCGTCAAACTTCTCCCCCTTTCAGTTGTGGGTTTTCCCTTGTACAGTACGGACGTTTCTCTCTCTATTCTCTCCCTATCTCCTGTACAGTTTCTCCCCCTGTATAACTTCAGTGGGCTTTTGTATTGGTACGTTAGCGGGGCTTCGCCCATTGTTATAAATTGGTGAGTGTGTGTTAGGTTCTTTTACTGTATAACTGTACGTATTTGTTGGGCTTTGCCCCCCTAAATTTATACGCTAGTTATTTCTATATTTGCTCTATTTCCATAAATACTTGTTGTACTTATTAAATATCTCCACTAGTTGTGTGTACTTTTGGTAGGTCATTACTGAGCTCCTAGATTAGTTTAGTGCTATTTCTGAGGTGAGCGGGTGTCACCCACTCACTAGGGCTATTTATTTGGCGAGGCTTCCCCGGCCAGCTCCTGCGCGGTTGGCGTGTTATTCACTTGTGCCACGGTCTCCTCGCTTGAGTTGCTCTCGCGGGGTAACGGTACTTTTGTGTTAGGCTAGTTTCACTCTGGCACCGCTACATAAATACCTCTACTTGCTATTTGATGGTAATGGCACTTATACCTACCCCGCTTTTGATATTTCAACATGCATTTACCTGCATTGTAGGAGCTCCCACTAAAGCTGGAAAAACAACATTTGTGTCACGACTATTACACATGCAAACCAAATGATTAAACCTGAACCACACAGAATCTTATGGTGCTATGCAGAACGGTAAGAAGCCTATGAACGACTCCCGCATGTGATTGCCGCAGAAGGGATTGCCAAATTTAGAAGAACTAAAGCGCAATAAGCACTTGAATACACTGATTCTACTGGACAACCTCATGTCTAAAGTTACAAAGGATTCTAAACTGATACAATTATTCACACGAGGCTGCAACAAATGGTTATGCAGTGTGATACACATTACCCAAGAAATGTTCTTTTCCAGAAGAACAAACAGAATGCTCAGAACAACAATGCACAGGGCATTGTACTCATGACAAATCCATCAGATAAACTAACACTTTGGCTAATAAACTAACTCTCAATTTGGCAAAGCAAATGTACCCATGTAAGGTAGACAGTTTTATTATTTATTTATTATTTATTATCTTATTTTTATACCTCAGCGTCTTTGTCAGTTCTAAGAAAAACTTCATCTAATCTATTTTACTTACAACCACCTGGTTATGCAATCATTTTCTTTTATAGTAAAGACAAATAAAATAACAAAAGCTGTGAAATAATTGCTTGCTGCATTGACTTTCTTAGACATTAGAGCAATCGGCATTAATTTTAACCAATTTTGAACGTTTTTCGTCATTTTCGACCCCCTTGGTTTGAGCATTTTCATGATTCGACCCCTATTACGAGATTAGCTACAAGAAATTACGAGTGATATTCACGTTGGTAGGTTTCCATCACGTTCAACTGCATAGGTTAACCTGGAGGCCTGGGCGTCTATCCCCCTTCAACCCGGACAAGGTACAAACCCTACCGCGGTCGGGGTCAAGCTGTAACAAGCAATGGCAAAGGGTTAAGCAAAACTTAAGTTTTTACACTAAGATGTTTTAAAAGCTTCGCCGAAACTGTTAGTTGAAGTTTTCAATTTTTCCGAAAATTGGCCAAGATTTTTGAATTTTTTATAAATGTACAATTTTCTTGTAACTTGTTTTAAAAATTCGCAAATTTTAATAACATTAGCGTTAATTTTTGACACATTTCGCTAATTTGTTCTTGAGGTACAAGCCACCTTGAAAATTTGAGTTCAGCTACAAGCCCCTTCAAAATTTTCTAGGGACAAGATCCCCCAGGACCCACCCTATGTTAATGTATGCGTTCAAGTTTTTTGGTTTGCAACATCACCGTATGGGCTGGTTTCGGAAACAGCATGTGGGGAGCCCCAGAGTATCCCAAAGGTTTTTGCTCCACCCTCTGTCCACAAGCAAACTTTTGGAATAGTGGTGAACCGTTGCAAAACTTAGAGCGCTCGACATCTATTTTGACCCAGTTTGACCGGTTTTTGCCGTCATTGACCCCTTTTAGTAAGCAACCCAGATTGTGTATGTTTTGGTACTTCTTAGAATATGTTGTTCCCTCAATGAGATCTCTGGAGTAATACCTCAATGGGATGAGCCCCCAGCACCTGACGCCATCACCATCTACATGCATAATTTTAGTCAAATTGGTCTAGCTAATCTTGACACAGCGGGGGACACAAATTAGAGAAGTATGAGTAGAAGTAGACACATCTGGCTCGGGGCCTTATCAGCTCACTAAGGAGGTATTTTGTTTTACATTTGTCATGTATTAATTCCATTGAAAATATGTAGCCCGTATATGAGCGACCGGGAGCGAGAGGATTTCGTTCTTTCGGGTTCCAGAGGTTAGGTTGACCGAAGCCAACTGGAGCCAACTGAACGTTGTGGATTAAATCTGTATTATATTAATATTTGGTTGAAAAAGGTCATGGGCTCGGTCAAAACAAGTGGAGTTTGTCAATTTTTTTCAAATTGTTAGTTTAAACAAATTTGCTCCCGTTCGATGTATACTAATGTATACTACAAATGTATGAAACGAAACGTTTACTACTGGCAATGTTTTATCGTCAAGTAATATAGTCAGATGTAGTTGCAGTCATTTGCAATGCAAAAACCTTTTTATTATTTTCCTTCTACTTCTTCGTCTTCAGCACCAATCTCTTGTCCTACCTGATAGACAAATGCAATCTTTTCATCAATTTCGTCTATTTGGTCCTGAAAAGTGAATATGACAGAATAATATATTACCACAGGATAATACTGATGGGCGTAGTTTAATACCTATAATGGAAGGAAGTTTACTTAAAAATGTGGGAGAATGTTGCTGAATACGCCTCTTGAACGACGACGACCCTAAATGCAACTACTACAGAAGATTAGAAGAAACTGCTTAGTTGGTACTAAACCTTTCACACGTTTCAGCTAAACACTAATGATGTGACATTACGGATTTCTCCAGGGAGGGAGTTGATATATATCAATGGCATGATTATCTTAGCTCCCAGCTCACAGCCGAAGACGCATTCCATATTTTAGTGTGTTTGAATAAGATTTAAATTTCCTAACGAACAGAACATGTGTTATATGTGTGTATATATATATATATATATATAAATATATATATATATATATATATATATATATATATATATATATATATATATAATTGGGGTCCAGGTCCAGAGTCGCGTGCGATGTCAGTAAGCTCCAAAAATAAGGTTTATGTTCCAGAATGAACATGCCTGGTTTAATTGCAGTTGCATTGCATTGCATTTAATTAAAAACAATTACACTGGCTCATGTGGACTTAGGTATTAGTGTTTATGTTAGTGACTAACTGATCTTAATGCTCAAGCTTACTCTCCTCTGAATGCTTACCTGGATATTCATGACAAATTTAAACTATTACGCACTATAACGTAACGGGCGGACAGATAACGGACGCAATATAACATGGAAAATTTTTGTATTACAACAGCATACCTTTAAGGCGGCAATATTTTGTCTCAGTTGCTTTCTAAGTGCGATCTTGATTTGCCGTTTCGTCTTGTACTCTGCAGGTAGATCTGAAGCTTCAGCATCGTTTATTTCCACAGCTTTCATTAGTGCCTTATTTGCAGCCTAAAGCACAAGATGAACTAATGAAGCATTATTCTGCAACGTGTGAATCTAGATTTTGCACTTCCAACTAATAAAATAATGGTCATAAAATTAGGTGCCAACGTGGCTAAATAGGATTTTTCCGATAAAAACTTGACCGGGACGGCCCGAGCCCGGCTCCGGGTCTATATTATTAGTCGGGCCGGGCCCAGGCCTGCCCAACCCGGAGCCCAGAGCCCACTACTATGCCCGGAGCCCAGTCAAAGCCTGGAGCCCGCTATCATGCCCGGACTGCGAGGCCCGGGTCCGCTACTAGACCCGGCTTAATGCCCGAGCCGCAGCAAGCTCTAGACTCTCAAACTGAGGCACGATGAGCCAGGCAGGCCCTGTTGGCTCTGTTGCCACGGAACCCCGGAAGGCCCGGTGGGCCCGGCCTCTAAAACCGGTAGCAGTCCGGGCTTTTAGCCAGGGCCGGACCGGGCCCTGGCCAGAAACAAAATAAAACACAGCCCGCTACACAGCCCTGGGACAACGCTATGGCTAAGTACGGTTTGTAGCAGAAGCACGGTAAAACAATTTGCTGAAGTTTGTAAACCAATTGAGTCGAGGCTATAGCTTGATTTGTTAATACTCAGCTTTATCCGAGTTATCCACAATTGGTATCGTATTTTGAAGCCAACTTATGATTCTCCGCACGATGTTGAGGAAGTAAGATTATCATCTCATTGATCCAATTTCACAAATGAAATGCAAAAATGGAACATGCATCAGTCACAGTTTCTGCCATACTTTTGCGTACCCAGCTAGAGATTGAAGTTATAAACACCTTCGCACAGGCTGTCGGAGACGTCATTTGCGCGTTGGCAAAAACAAATTTTTTCCCAATCAACCCGCAAGTGCCTTCGCGAAGTTGCGAATTTTCCGCGAAAAGTAGTCATTATTTCTGGCCATCACAGGTAATGGGTGAAAAAACTGGGCATCCGGTAAGCAAATGTGCCTGAATAAGTTTTCTGTTTCACTAAATTTAACAAATTCTGACTTTGTTGAAATTAAAAATGTTTTCTAAAAACTAGAAATTTTGCTGCAATTTTCAAAAATCTATAATTTAAATTGTTAACGCTACTTTTATTGGGAATGACGTCATTTAATGCTTATGGTGAAAATCAATTTGCCGTGTTGGATTAACATGGAAGCATAGGCAAATATACTGCCGAGCTGTTGGATCCAATCCATTCCATTCACCCATTGGATGTCATAAATCATCAATTTGCAAAGACGGTGCTGTGATTCTGCTTGCCGAAATGCCATCACTCTGCTGACGACGACGAAGAAGAAGATGGCGCAACGTTGACATTATGCAACGTTGTGAAAGAGCAACCATGCAAAAACATGTGCTGCCTAGCGCTATGGCGAATATTCAACTGAACAGATACCGAATCAGTGCCCAAGTACACAAAATAATAGTTTCTTACTTCTTTTAGCTCTTGTCTTCTTGACGTTTGAAGATAATAACGTTTTCTTTTGGCCAACTAAAACAATGATATGTATAGTGAACCAAAGTGGTCATGTTTGGATAGTCATGGTAAAATTTGTGTTAATTGATGGTCAGGAAATACAGCAGCTCAGGAAAAGGTACATGTTATCCTATAGTTATGAAAGCAGTCAGAATGTTTTCTGTTGAAAGTAGGATTTTTTTCAAGTTTAAAGCAATTGAACCCAAAGCACCGCTGAAATTTAAAGGAAAGAAAGAAAAGAAACATAATGATTCCTTTAAATTAAGAAGAAGGAATTCTACTTTAGTTTTATTTAATTTGAAGAAGAAGCTAAATTAAAGAAATCCAGATTCCTTTTAATTGTATTCTGTTTTACATCGTGACCTTCCAATTTCATTGCCATATAAAATTACATAAAATTCAAATTTGAAATGGACAAGCGCTACATTTCCAACATAGACGTGTATAATTCAGGGCCCATGTATTAAAGCTAGCAGGAGGTCACTAGGTTGGGCTAGATTGAGCACAAGATTGACTGCCTAAACTGAACTTTTCTTCTTAATAAAAAAAGAAAGTGGCATCCGATTTCTTTCATTTATAAAAAACAAAAATACGACAAGGAACTTTAACAAAGATTTCCCCCAAACTAAAAGTGTAACTGTAATAGTATTGTACACTGGAGGTCAGCGTGGTCGCAACAAGGGACTTTGGCTAACGAGGGAAAGAAAATTGCCCAAGAATCTGCTACGAAACGTTTCAGTTTTCTGGCTTCTAATCTTTTTCTGCTTGAAGTCTTGTTTTTGTTCAAAAGCAGCCAATAATATGGTTGACTAATGCAAGCTTAAAAATTGGTGAACCCCTCAGTAAAATTCTGCAAACTAACATTCTGCCAATATGCCATTTCGATCATTTCCATATTCTCATTTTCATTATTGCTGTTTATCGCTTATAACTGCTCATAAATATTTAAAATGTTTATCAAAATCTCTAAGACGAAAAAGGTGTCGTCTTGGAGTATGAGAGCAGTGGGACTAAAAAGTATATTCCTATAGGAAAGTAAGACACCCAGCTCTTCTTAACATAACAGCATCTTGCCCAGAGTACGACATAGTCTGACTTTTATTTAATACCAGTCCTTCCTGTTTTATCATAGCTAACCATTGTAAAAAGTAAATTGATCGCCGAAATCGTCTATAAAATGTTAAAATTGTGTAAAAGCATACTTAACTATTTCAGATCTCGGCAAGAAAGAAGAAAGAAAGGAAAGAAAAGAAAAGGAAAGAAAGACGTTAATCGACGTGTACTTGAAGACAATCAAATTGATCAAATAAAAATGAATCTTATTCCATGCTCGCACTGGCGTGCACTTATTGATTAATTTGTTCTTAATTCTTAATCGTTTTTCTTAATCTTGTTCTTAATTCTTAATAATAAGAATATTCAGTAAATTGAGTTAGAATTTAAACCTTAGTGCGGCTCAATAGGCAAGTGACCTAAGCCCAAACCCGACATTGAAACTACTTCAACGCACTAATTCACTAACTAAAATTTAGGGGCTTTTGTGTACTGTGTGGGGCCACGATTAAAATTTGACATTTTCACGGCGCATTGCACTCAATTAAGGCAAGTCCAATTGGAGTTGATTGGGAGTCCTTTCCACTCATTCCTGGGTCACACAGACTTATTTCAATTATGTCTCCCAAATGCTACTGTAACCAAGAGTACATAATACATAAGAGCATGACAGCAGTCATACTCTATGTATTATAAGCGTGACACATCCTCTGCACGCTAACGGCTGACCCCCCGCAAATTGGACCCTTCACTTCAAAGGAATTTGTGCGCTATATTTGTGTTCTAAAGCTCGAAACAGACACAAAACTCGCGCACGTAGTGCTTGTGTTTTCGAGCTTTATCACACGAGCATAGAGCGAGTGAGCGTACCCCCGTTTCGACTGGGTACCAATTTGCGGGGGGGTCAGCCGTTAGCGTGCAGAGGATGTGTCAAGCTGATAATACATAAAGTATGACTGTTCTCATACTCTTATGTATTATGTACTCTTGCTGTAAGCAATGCAATGTCATTCGTTACTAGTTAGCAAATAGGACAAACCTGCGTTTCACTGCTGCTGCACAGTGCTCTTCATCCGGAAAACGATTTTTAATTTTTAACAAAAATTAGCAAAGTTGGAGATGGTAGGAAAATCGGCCCTAAACAAACTGTAATTGTCGTTTTGCTGATTAAAAAAACCACGTGGATAGCATTATAAAGTTGATTGTGATTTCTCTTTGAAAGCTTAAATTACAAATTTGGGATCACTTTAACTATTTCCCTGCGAAAAGACCCAATTTAACTATTTTCCCCAAATTGGAAACTGTGCATCAACTCGTATTGACGCAACCGCAAATACACAAATGGAACTGACAACAGATACTTCTAATTCATTTGTAGAAAAAACGTTAAATTTTCAAAAATTTTGAAAGTTAAACTTCAAAAATTTTGAATTTTAAAAGTATTCAATGTTTAACTTTCATGAATTATATATTTAAATTAGCATTAGTTCATTGTACATGATAAATTAAAAAATGACCTAATATAGGAATTTAAGATACATATTCTTCATTTGAACACAAAGAACTGGAAGATTATTTTATTTTTGTTGAGAATAGGTCAGAATCGCCCGGATAAGTCCTATTACGTTTATTTTAATCTTTAAATGCACATATGGCCCCACTTTAATTCTCCTCCACAAACGAGATGGAGAGAAATAGTTAGAGATCTCAAATTTGAACGAAAATTTAGCTATTAGCTGACTAAAGTCTGACCAAAAAATGTAGGGAGCGAAATTGTTTTGTTTATGCTGAATTACCGGTACATTTTTCCTGCAGCAATGTATATATTTTCTGAACCGTCATGGCATGAACTTTCTTTTGGTTGAAAAAAATTTCTTTTTAAATTAAAATTCATCAAAAGAAGCCGATTTTTTAAGTTTTGGAAGCTCAGTAGAAGTCAGGAACTAGCCGTTCGGTGAAAAATTAGCCCATGTCCCAAACATTGTGAATCCCGAATATCAGCACATTTCGTCAAGAATTGCGAGAGTTATTCAATTTTTTCGATTTTCAAAAACCTTTGATCTTTGCCGCTTTTCCAACTTTGACTGGCTATTACTCGCGACTCACTCAATGCAAAAATTTTTTAATTGGATTTTCAGGACCGCTTACGTGTTAGCTTTCATGTGGTATATGTGGTTTTTCAAAATTTGAAAATCGATTTTTTCGAAAAATACCACTTTTTGACCCAAAATTTCAAAAATGCGAATGCAGCAAAAGTGGGTAAAAATACATTATCATAAAGTTTAATCTGAGCTGAATCCAACGATATAACGTTTTCGTGGCTACGGCTTAAATTACCCCAGCAACGAATTTTTAAACAATTTCCTATTTCAGCTGATTTCTGACAAGTTGTGCTATAAACCAGCTAAAAAGCGAAATTGTCTAAAAATTCATTACGGGTGCAATATAAGTCGTAGCCACGAAAACTTTATATTGTTGGATTCAGCTCAGATTAAACTTTATGATAATATTATCTTTACCCACTTTTGCTGGATTCGTATTGTCGAAATTTTTGGTCAAAAAGTGGTATTTTTCGAAAAAATCGATTTTCAAATTTTGAAAAACCAGATATATCACATCAAAGCTAACACGTAAGCGGTCCTGAAAATCCAATTAAAAAATTTTTGCATTGAGTGAGTCGCGAGTAATAGCCAGTCAAAGTTGGAAAAGCGGCAAAGATCAAAGGTTTTTGAAAATCGAAAAAAGTGAATAACTATCGCAATTCTTGACGAAATGAGCTGATATTCGGGATTCAAAATGTTTGTGGCATGGGCTAATTTTTCGTCGAACGGCTAGTTCCTGACTTCTACTGATCTTTCAAAACTTAAAAAATTGGCTTCTTTTGATGAATTTTAATTTTTTAAAAAATTTTTTCAGCCAAAAGAAAGTTCATGCCATGACGGTTCAGAAAATATATACATTGCTGCAGCAAAAATGTACCGGTAATTCAGTATAAACAAAACAATTTCGCTCCCTACATTTTTTGGTCAGACTTTAGTTTAACCGAAATTCCTACAACATTAAAACAAATTGTAGCATCAGTGAAATGTAGGGTTTTCTTATTTGCTAACTAATGACATTGCATCACTGGTTGGTTACTGTAGTTACTGTACTACGATTGGTTACCGTAGCATTTGGTATTCTGTTTGGACATAAGTGAAATAAGTCTGTGTTACCCAGGAAAGACCTTTTGTGCAAAGGCTTCCAAATCAACTCAAATTGGACTTATCTTAATTGAGTGTAATGGGCGGTGAGAAGGTCGAAATTTTATGGTGTCCGTTCAAAACGTCTAAAGTCAAAACGTCTAACGTTCATAACGTCTACCGACGAAACGTCTAACGACGAAACGTCTACTGACAAAACGTCTAATTTTTCTAAAATTGTACCACACGTTCAAAACGTCTAAAATCATGTTTAATGAAAGCTAATCAGGTTTAGTTTTATTTTTAAGTAAATGTATATATTTCAAATTCACATTAAGTCAAACTCTACGTCTATTTTATTGTTTCGTTTTAAATTTGTTTAGTTTTTAAATATTTCTGAAAAGCTAGGGTGAGCAAATGGCTTGAGAATACTTATAAAATGTACAATTTATATTACACTTTGCAATTCTAGAAATTTTCAAACTTGTGCTTAAAATTAATATATAAGTGATCAGTGAAAGTAACCAGTGAAATCTGCACCATCTTTATTGATCACAGTCAGTAAACAGTATTCAGTAATTAATTAGTGAATAGTCAATGACTAGTCGAATACTGAAGCTAATGTAGAAATAAGAAGTATATTTCGGACAGTGCCAGAACTTCAAATTCAAAATTTGGCAAGACCCTGCCACCCATACCTGAAGGAAAACTGGCCCAGACCCAAGTTTAGTTAGAGGGAAAGTTTAGACGTTTTGAACGTGTGACACAATTTTAGAAAAATTAGACATTTTGTCAGTAGACGTTTCGTCGTTAGACGTTTCGTCGATAGACGTTATGAACGTTAGACGTTTTGACTTTCGATAGGGAACCAATTTTATCGTGGTCCCCACACAGTACACAATAGCCCCTGTAACATAACTTTAACATCGGTCGGTGCACTATCAGGAAGATGAGATTCAGTTCGTTCACATATAACGACATGCTTATCAATGATACATCAACCACCCCAAGAAGTCTCTGTTAAAGCGCATCCATAATTTACATATGGTGGACGGTTAGCCAATCAGATTTGTTTTAGTTCCAATGTATATAAAAACATAGTGATTTTGTTCAATACATTGGTATCAATGTACAGAAACTTGTATTTAGCCATATTTTGTGGGAATATACCTTGCTATGAGAAGACTTAAATTGCAAGGTGAGTTGGCCCCCTTAGAGGCTACATAGATTCTGCAAAAGATTTACCAAAAAAGAACGGTCAGTAGATTTCCCAAACATCAAACCTGAGACTGTAAAATTTTGGAAAATCAGTCTAAATAAGCTATATTTTGGTTTTTCCAAAAAGTTCTGCTCGTCTGTATGCAGTTAAGTTTGAAGGCTTTCATGTCTGTATTATGAAATAATAATATTCATTCGTACGTTATGCTAACCTAGGTACAAAAGCTTTCAACACTTTGTTCTGTATAACAGAATAATAAAATTCGTCGCTACACGTATGCTGACGTGGGCATTACGTTGGAGTGATAATATAAAGAAATGAATCAAGTCGGTCTTCGAAATCTTATTACTTTGCGAGTATGCCGTTTACCATTCCGCATAATAGTGTTTACTTGCATACACTTAAAATAACGTAAACCATAGAAAGAACGCACAAGAAAACCAGTTCTCAGCAAGTGTGGATGTGAAAATCAATACGACTAAGCTAGGCCGACGGCAGGTCAACGACCAACGGACAACAAACAGCTAATGGCCAATTCGCCGGCCAACAGCCAACGGCCAGCGAAAAGCCAACGGCTAACGAAGAGTCAACGGCCAATTGGCCGGCCAACAGCCAATGTCCAGAAATTCTCGGCCAACGGCCAAGACTTGGCCGGCCATTGGCCGCACCGGCCAACGACCAAAACTAGTAAGTGAAAGTAAAAATAGACTCATGCTTTCAAGTGCTAAGTTTGAACGTGAGTGCGGTAAATAGGGGTAATATTTCCAAAATGCTGATAAATCAAAGCATTGCTGATAACATTGCTCAACTGCTAAAAGTAAGACAGTGACTCAGTACTATGTAAGTACTATGTAACTAATGTAAGCACGTACCTGGCCTGCGTATACTGCAGCAGTATATTCTGCCTTCAGATGAGCTACGACATCAACAATGTCCATATCTTGTAACGTCCCTGCTAAAACTTCGGCATTCATTTCTGCTTTAGCCAGTGCATTAAATTCTGCAACGGTGGCTGCCTAAAATGAAACGAAGATTTAGAAAAAAATGCCTTCATTTGTTTGCGTAGGCATTTCCCCGCAGAGAAATTACAGAGATCTGAAAGACAAATTATGCTTTCATTTCCCTGTTGAAACAGTAGTGCAGATAGAGGACTATATTCTCCTCAAGATGGGCTAAGGTGGGCACATTTCCGTGAGTGATTCTTGAATCCTAACAGCTATATGGTAAATCTCAGCTAACTTTAAACAAGCATGTTGTCACTGTGGAGTGGGTGGCGCATGTTCAGACAGAGTGCAGTATCTTGAGGTACCAAGTACCATTTAAGGTGCAGATTAGGGTGTTTACTGCTAACTTCGAAAGCCTGTAGCGTACTCAAGTCTTCAACAACAATTTTTATATAATTTTAAAGTTTATGAAGTGCTCCTTGCAGTTATATGGCAGTGTGCTGCTGCCTGGTAATGCAGTGTACTCGAACGCAGATTTCAGGAAGCGAGAAAAAGCGGAGCAAAACCGATTACTTCAAGTGTGGAAAGAAACGTCGTCGAGGGCTAGTCTTTCTGAAGTTGTTGAATGGACAAATAAGCTTGACATTAGAAAAAATGTAATCTTATGCATAATTTTCATCTATATTATTAGGTTTGGAAGCTTATTTCTCCCTACTAAAATGACCAAGCGAAAAACACTAAAAGATAGCTTTCGTCAATTATCCCAAAAATGTGTGTTCAAAGCCAACTTACAATTGCTTGCATTAATAATGTTCTGGGGCAGAGATGTTGCACAGAACCCTATGGCCCATATAAGAGCCAACGTGGACAATGCTTGACACACTAACCTACACTATGGAAGCTGTCGAAATCCCATTTTTTTGTTTTTTGTCTAGAGAATCGATAGAAACTTGATTTTATTATTATCTCATTAGTCGAAGACTGCTCTGAATAGCACAGTTGTAGGTCTTGGTTATAGCAGGCTAATGACTACAAACTTGTCAGTGTAGGATGACCATTGCATAAAGTTCAAGCGGATTAATGCAAAACTGTCTAAAACTCAAAATTAAGGGATCGTGATATGAAAGTGCAAATTTCGCGAGCACGAACCAGCACCTTAAACTGAGCCCAAGAGACGCAAAGCTTTGATGTTCAGTCAGCATTGATAGCGAAATCTTGAAGTCAAACGGGTATATCTCTTCACCATTGTTATGCGGAAAACACAGAAATATTCAACAAGCTACCTGCAGCTGCACACCGACATCTGATATTACATTTTTCTTAATGACCGGCTATTTTACTGCAATGAAGTACTAAAATTGCTGTTACTATCATCACCTTTTAATCAAGGCTACTTGTCCGTAGCAGAACATAATTAAAAACTAAAAGAAAGTTGCACACAAACTATGTCGCTACGTTTGCCTATATTGTTAGGTAGCTTTAACTTTTTAAATCGATGTGCTTAAGCTAAAAGTATGGCTCAGGCTTAGACGTGTTGAAGCACGCTCTATTCTAAGCATCCAAGAGAATTGTGTTTATAGCACGAATTATAATTACAAGCTACAAAGTCTACATCGCTACGCAATATATATATATATATAGATGTAGATATATAGATAGATGTGATGTAGATATTCCCCAGGAGTCACCTTTATCTTACCTTTACGTGCCTTTCATATATTTGTATATCTTATGTCTGTGTTTTCTGTTTATCTATGAAACACTTCATATATATTAAGCATTCTTACTGTTTGTAGTTCTTTGAGGATTTAGTTAGGGTTGCAACCAGACATGTGCAGGAAGGGAAATTCTGTGGGGGGGTGAGCCGGCGTCCGAAGACCGCCGGATAACCGGATTTTTCCGGTTTTTTGCCACCACAGAAAACATGAAAAATCCGGATGCTGGGGGGTGGGGTGAGGGACCCCTCTGGGGGGGTGAGCTCCAGGTCTGGGATGGGTAAACCTCCTAACCCCCCCAAGCACATCTATGGCTGCAATATCAGCTATTGCCGAGGTTCCCAACGAACTGTGCCTTGTTAGGCCATGAGCGTTATCTAATCGGGCCAGTTCCAGCTGCAAATGGTTTGAGAAGTCTGGATGATTGCCAAACCTTCAACAACTTAAATACTCCTCTAGCCACAGCCTACCTTGGCTGAGGCAATGACCAAGATGACCACCAATAATCTGGACAAACCATAACTGGAAATTTTCGAGTGCATCTTTGGTTCGTTATAGGAGAGGAGCTGAATAAACGAATTCCATCTGAACGGCTTTTATACGTGCCAGCCATTTGTTACAACATGCCAAGCCCACACAGTCTGTCCAAGATTTTCAACTGAATAATCAAAAGAGGCAACCTGTCGAAAACAAAATTCCTGAATAGACAGACTGTCTACGTTTTTAGATGGTGTTCTCGTTTGCCTGCGCCGCACAAAAGCTACCTTCTGAAAAATTGTGACCCAAGCAATTGAAACAATTTAGTAGGTAAAACCTATCGTATTGATTTGGCGAATGGTAGAGCTTACCAGTATCCGGAAATACAATAATCTTTTTATGCCTTTAGCTAGAGTCACAGTTATAATAAATGCAGTAATGCTGTTGACTCCCAATCCGGGCTTGATATTTCGTTCCGTCACCTTATGGTGTCGACATCATTAATTTTCAATTTCAATTTTCAATCCTCAATCATTCATCAATCACTTTAGAGGAGCGTAGTGTTTCAATATGTTTAATATTTGCTGCTGTTTTAGTTTTTATGGTTTTTGATTGACGCGATTATGCTTAATCCATTTTTGTTTTTGTGTTTTGACAGCTTTCAGTTATACGACAAACACAATCACGCCGATTGTTTATTGAAGTATGAATGCTCGATGAATGTTTGCTCATTTTTGAAAAATGTTTGGTTCTCTTCAACTATTCCACCGACTCGTTTGTGAAGATAGAGTAATTGGAGTCATCAGTAGTAACATGTATTTAAAGGTTGAAATAAAGGCGGTGAAGTTAAAAGGTTTATTTTGAAATTAAACATTATTGTTTCCAGCTATTTTTTAATTTTGATTTTATATGATCTGAATTGAAGAGCCGTTTGATCAGAGAACGAAACTAAAGGCGAATAGCTTACAACAAAAACCACTAAACAGATAAAATCCTGGATGAAATTTACCTAACAGATAAATGAACTGTTGAACTCTGAACAACAGATTTAGCGGAAAGTAGTCCTAAATTGTAAGTTAAGGGCAAAGTTAAGATTTAGCTGTTTTATGAAGGGCTCCTTGTTTAGGAGAGCTCTTAAAGTTTGTTCCGAAAATAGGAGCACGTTTTAGCAATCCTGTTTAGGTCGCTTGCCCTTGTTGGAATGAGTTTGAGGGAGTTTGTAATTGGCTTTAAGCTTTCGACTATTCAACAACTACGGAAATTTTAATTTAATTTAAAAATTCAATTTCACTGAATGAATCCTTATTTACAGTCAAACAAAGGCATACTTTATTGTATTCTGATTTAAAAGTTTTAATGTGTCTACAAGATGTCGTCTTCTACATGAAATTGAAATCCTGCTGAGTGAAAACTATTTGATACACTGCTAAATTCTGGCAAATATGCAAATATTTAGACGGCAGGGGTAATGTTTACTCCAGACGCTGAATTGACATGGTCGCTGAAACAAACTCAATAACTTGTCATACCAACACACTAATTTAAATATCAAAATATTCTAAACAATCATAACTATAAGCATACATTAACATAAGGTCGGGTTCTGGGCAGCTTCTGCCCATAAAAGACTTTTTCAAAAGACAAAAGTTCGGACTTAAGGATTCCATCACCCCTTCCATACACCTATGCCTTACACGTATCTCTATGCCTTATACCTTTGCAAAACAAGCAAAAGTTGTGTGCAAAAGGGTTGATGGAAGCTGTGGAGTTGAACTTTTTAAAAGTTCTGTGCCGGCTACGCAGCAAATGACATTACTGTGTGTGGATAGTGGTCCCTGCAACATTAGTGGAGATGGTTGGGATATGAGTAAAAGTCAACTTGATTTCCAGACCCAGTTCTAACCCCTTATCATATGCTATGAAAACCTACCACCTTATGAAAGACCAGTATGTAAAGCCTAAAATAAGCCGGTATATTTTATAAAATAACTCCATGTTTGTATAAAATATATTACGTACTCTTGCTTTTATCTATTTCACAAAGTAAATTAAGCCAACGTCAGTGTTTCAGTACATTATTATCTTCACTTTAGATTCTGGAAATGAACTGGACGTCGAACAGAGACCGTTACATTTGATAATATGCAACCTTTCTTCTACCTAGAATATAGCCTAATTTGCATATCAACCACATCTCACTTATAGCTTTTGTAACCGAATTTTTAAGTGAATATGGAACGCAACGCAATAAGCAACGCCGTAAACCAGTTTTCGAAACCCCCTGCATCTTTATCGCATGCAAAATTCTTCCCTTCAAAAATTTGTGCTGTGGAGCAGAGAATAGTCGTTAGAGAATAATGTCTAATAGCCGGCTGCTTTGAGGCGTAGCCGGAAAAATAATATAATTTTTGTGTGGAACAACATTTAACGGTGTACACCGTAAGCCTACAGTCTGAGGAACATGTCTCAAATTGAGTCTTTGCTTGGTATCGGTGTCGACTAAGTAGATCGACTCCTGAAATCTTTATTTATGGTATGCCCTTCACAAACTAAATCCGAAAATACAGTTTTTGTTTGAAATACATATTTATGCAAATTAGTTCAGCACTACTTGAGAACAGTTCATAATTAGCAGCCTGGCCGATTACAGACAACTCTTAATGTCTGTCAGAGGTTTCTGCATTTAAACATATTCTTTGAAAAGTCTTAGTTCAAGTCGGGGACAGGAATGCTCTGTTCCCAAATGCTAATTCATGTTTTATTTTTAGTTAAATTGTAAGCTGAAATCTGTTAAACGGTTGCGAATTCCAAAGATAGACGAAGATAGCTATGTAAGAATCCGATCTTCATTTTTTGGTTTCAAAAATATTGAAAAGGTGGCGACTTGTCCTTACCATCGCCCTCACAGCCTATCGGATGACGCGGGCTGGTCAGCCTGACCTGTACAGATATGCCCTTAACGCCGTGACCTGAACAACCGGCTTACCCACTTGAAGTATCCAACTGCTGGATAAAACCGATTTTAAGCGTATAGAGCAGGAAAAGGAAGATATATCATTGAATTTGAAATTGATTTTTAACACTGTATGGTGGAAGAACGAGTTGTGGTCATACATTAACACGGTATCCGATTCTGGGAGGGGGTCTGCCAGACATCGGTGAGGGGCTACCCCTAAAAATGGCAACATTTGGGGGGGGGTGACCTGAATTTAGCAAAAATTGCAATTTAAGATTTGCTGAAAATGTTCAATTTTTGGTAAGAATCTATGAGTGGTGTACCCTTTTTCCTTCTCTGTACGAGGGGGTCTGCCCGTTTTTGTTGGTCTGAGGGAGGTCTGCACCCCCATTTTACACTGTGGTTGTGGTGGCTGAGTTGACCCGTCTGGTCAGCCTGAAAAGGCGAGGCCTCGTCGGCTGTCCAGGATGACAACAAACACCAGTAGCAACGTAGTGATTCAACTGAGATTCGCTAGGTATAGTAAAGGGACTGTATGTCCCCGGATGTATGAATGAATCGGGCCGCGAGAACAGATTTTTTGGTCTAGTTTGGCTTCATATGAAAGATAATAGATACAGATATGAACATAATTTCGTATCACCTGATAGCTCAAGACGGCATCCAATAGGCCACGTAATTAAATTGTGCAATAATATTAAATTCGGTTAGATTTAAGTCATTCTACTCTCAAAATTGGCGCGTGAAAACGATTTCATCTTGGTAAGTTTGTTGCTTTAAAAATTAGCTGAAATTAATAGATTGAGGCAAAATTTATATCGGTGAGTAGTTTGGGATGTTTTGTATAAGTTGATCTAAACAATAATATCTGATGTTAGTTTGCGGACACAGAATTCGTCATTTTCGAAGACATACATTTTTTGCTTCCAAGTTTAAACGGTCGTAGCCGAATTTTTTGACGTGGAAGTTATGATAAGTTAACTTATTAAATTACAGAAAAAATTTGATTAATGATATAAATGCGGCATTATTTGTACGAGTCCAAGTAATTTCATAATTTTGCTTATTTTAGAGTTTCTGCTTACAGTCGGTGCTGGCTGTTAGCTGAATAAGCTGTACGGCATCATTAACAGGTAAGCTATGTTCTGTTTGTGAAAATTTGCTTCAATTTTTATGCAATAGCTTTATTCTTAGCTAGTTTTATTGCATTTGTGTCGTAGAGCCAACAGAAAAAATGCAATTTTGTATAAACTGTGATTGTTTGCTCAGGTTGTAAACATCTGTAACCATGCTTGATATGGTGTTTTACTGGAAAGGAAAGAGGTGTAAAGTTTGCCGTGTCTTCAGAAAAAACAAAAAATTGAATACGGAGCGCCAAAATTCGTCATTCTAGCCTTGCTTTTTCTATCAATTTTGCATCACCTCAAATTTAAGGCGAAAATCAGGTGATGCCACGTGGTATCTACTTTGGGAACAATTCATTGCACACATTATCTCATTAATACTAGTGCTGCAAAATTGAGCCATGGTATCTTTCGCTTTTGCCTATTTCGTTTCAGATCCATGCCTCGTACAAGGCAAATTTCACCGAAAGTGCTGCTTCAACAAGGAAAAACTGCCAAATAGCCACTGAACCAGGTGGCTAAACCAAGTACATTTGCGTATACAAAGCTCCACAAATCCACAAACGCCTTAAAACGAAAGAAATAGATGAACGGAACGACGTTGCAACGATCAGAGCATTGGATGAAGCCAAGAAATGAAAGGAAGAGATCGGTAAAATTTGACCAACGCTTGCTTTTGTGGTTTCATCTATTTTTGTCTTGTTCGATTATTTGTGAGACTCATAATACGTGGGATTTGTGAACTTCCTTTCTTTCTTTCAACATATTTTTTCATTCCTCTTTTTAAAAATTTTCCTCTGTCTGTTAACTTGCGTAGCTTAACAGCCATTGCCCCTCACCTGTTATCTTGGGCTTGTCTGGCAGGGTGTGGTGTGTATGTTCATTCAAAAACATGTAACTACAGTTTGAGTTCAAATTCAAACCTAAGTTTGGTTAGATTGGGCGTGAGTAGCTCAACCGGTAGTGCATCGGTCTGGTTAACTGAAGGTTGTGGATCCTATCCCCCCCTCAGGCCTGAATTTTTTCATTTCTGTGATGCTGTACTAAAGTCTGACCAAAAAATGTGTGTACAAACTCTGTAAGGCCTGCACTGAACTCAATATACGTCGTAACCCCATAAAACCATATGTTTTCGGAATCCTTGAAGCGAGAAAAACATTTTTATAAAATTTAAAATTTTTTAAAATTTCAAAAATTTTAAAATATCGGTTTTTCGTGGAATTTTTTCGGACCGTTCAAGCTATTCAGCTCATTCTTTCGGAAAAATTTTCCCGTCCGAAGACGCATCGATTGACACAAGAACAAAAAAATCGGTTGAGAAAGAAGCATTTTATTCCAAAATTTCGTTTTTCCATTTCCTTTGATGTTTGCCGCTTTTTGCAACTTTGACTGGTTATTACTCGCGACTCGCTCAACGGAAAAAATTTTCGATTAGATTTTCTGGACCGCCTAGGCGCCCGCTTTCACCTAATATATGTGGTATTTCAAATTTTGAAAGTCAATTTTTTGGAAAAATACCACTTTTTCACCCAAAATAACCCATAGCGACTCTAGCAAAAGTGAGTAAAAATAACATAATCATAAAACTCAAGCTGAGCTGAATCAAACGATATAAAGCTTTTGTTGCTACGACTTACATTGCGCCAGCAATGAATTTTTAAACAATATCCCTTCAGGATAAAATGCTGATTTCTCAACCGATTTTTTTCGTTCTTGTGTCAATCGATGCGTCTTCGGACGGGAAAATTTTTCCGAAAGAATGAGCTGAATAGCTTGAACGGTCCGAAAAAATTCCCCGAAAAACCGATATTTTAAAACTTTTGAAATTTTAAAAAATTTTCAATTTCATAAAAATGTTTGTCTCGCTGCCAGGATTCCGAAAATATATGGTTTTATGGAGTTACGACGTATATTGGGTTCACTGGAGGCCTTACAGATTTTGTACACACATTTTTTGGTCAGACTTTAGTGAGAACTTGTTTATTTCGAATAGAGAGTGCACGGCTAGACACACTCAAAACAAGACCGGTTTACTCGCAGCAGAAGAGACAGACTAACTGTCAAACAGAGCAGACAATACCAACTAACTAATTTGCATAATTATCAAAGCTTAGTCCAAACGGAAAGTAACAACAGGGAGTGAGATAGTCTCGTGCTCACACCTCCCCCTTCGGAGAGACTGGTCCTCCAGTCTGGGAGTAACCCTAACCTACGCAAGAGCTAAGGAATTATGTCAAGAATGTTACCATCATCGACAGGTGGGACATAGGAAGGGAGCAAGTTATCAGCATAGATACGAGGATACCACTGAGGGTGGTCCGACACCTGCTAAGCGTAACCAGTAGCGGACAGACGATAGGGGAAAGGAACCATGGCGGGGACCACGGATTTCCACAAGCCAAGTAGCTGATGGATCCCAGAGTGGTTCAGATGTAAACCACAGCGATCGCGTTGCAGATAGATTCTGTCTATATCACCACTGGCGATTGGGCGGAACGGATCATAATCAAATGGATCAATGATTATTACACGGCGGTCATCGAAACGGGCAAGCTTCCGCTTCAGGAAAACATTATACTGAGGAACCTTGCGGACCTTCCTGGTGTGACAAGGCAAGCAGATGATGAAAATCTGAGAAGGATTTTCTTGGATGGCTTTCCGCAGACGAATCCATTCATCCTTTGTTTGCCAACTCTTGTTTGCCAACTCTTCTTTTGAGTGTGTCTAGCCATGCACTTACTGGAGGTTCCACTAAAGTGCAATTAATTCTAGTTGCGTTTTTTGCCTGGTTTGTGCAGTTGTGGTAGTGTGTAGGCATTGCCGCAACTGTACTAAACCACCCGATTGGGTATAAATTACTGCTTCAATTATTTGGCTGACGATTTCCTTGCAACGATGATGATGAATTAAAGCAGAGGTTATTTCGACAGCAATGAAGTTTGCATTCTAGTTTTCTAATCACATGTTCTACACTTGTGTACCTAAACCGGATGTTCATATTTACCACACATCGCCAGCAGCTATGTGTAACATCTTAGATCGCATCTTAGCTGCCTGCATAAACTTGAAGCAGAAATATAGATGTTCAATTCATGACTATGCTGCTTCTATCAGTAAATAATAATCGATCATCAACTTCAACGAAGTAATAATTTTCCTTTTCAGAAAACTACTGCT
>JASAND010010115.1:0-12887 GCA_030248195.1 Trissonchulus latispiculum
AAATTTGGCAATTTTTGGGGTTATGGGGGAGGAGGTCGGAATTTGGAGGGGGGGGCATTTCATGGGGGGGGGGGGCACCACGAATGGGGGGGGGGAGGTAGCCCAATGGGGGGCGCCCCCCCACCCCCCCCCCCCAGTAAAAATAAGCCAGTCTGTCTTCTCGTCCACGCTTGCTCTCTCTCTCTCTCTCTCTCTCTCGCTCTCTACTTTTTCTGATTGTGTCTGCACGCATAACTGCACCATATACATAGTGTAGCGTGTAGTTTTGTTTAGGAAGGTTAGACTGGAGATTTTTCTTTGCTGGTGCTTTGAGACCTGTTTTTGTTTTGTTGTGGAGTAAAAACTTGGGAAGACACATTTTTATCTTTTCTTAAGTTGAGGCGTGTTTTCTTTTCTGATTATGTATGTATTCGAGAGTCGAATGGGGCATGGACTTTGGACTGGCATTTTTTTTGGGGGGGGGGGGGGGCCCCCCCACTTTTCGGTTCCCCCCTCCACTTTTCGGAGCCCCCCCCCCCCCACTTTCGCCCCCCCCCCACTTTTCGGCAAGCCCCCACCCACTTTTTTGGGGGTCGCCCAAAAGTGTCAAAAAATAAGGTTTTTGGGGTCAAATTTTCAAAAATTTTCTCAATTTTTAGCTAATTTATGGACTTATAAGCTCATTTTAAGCTTAAAAACAGCGATTTTTTGCGTTTTTACCTTAAAAATGCTAATTTTTCGCTAAAAATTTCGGTATATTTTACTTTTGGCTCGCCCCCCAACCCAATTTTCCGAAGCCCCCCACACTTCCCCCTCCCTAGGGGGGGGCGAAGCCCCCCCCCCCACTTTCAAAACCCTAAAAAAATGCCAGTTGGAGGGGGCGAAAATTTTTTGAAAAATATGCTAAAATAGCACTATTCTTCCGGCTACCATAAAAGTTGATTTTTATCGCAGAAATAAGCAGATTAGTGTTGAAACGGGCAAAAATGGAGCGAAAATCTCAGGCGAACCGGGAAATGTTTGAAAATTTAGCCTTCTGAACGATTTTTTCAAGGCAAAATTTGGTGTACCAAAAGGGGCAACCACTTTTTTGGGGCGGAAGGGTGTTTATGGGGCCCCCCACTAGAATAAGTCCAGCCCTACGCCCATGAACCTGAACCGGCATCTAAATCAGTAAAGTACGCACAAGATGCAAGCAGCTAACATGAGCACTGTATCATGGGGGTGCTCGGAGAGCCCCCCATAATATGAGCTATAAAGGCACTTTGCGGATTTTGAAAAGTGCTAATTAGGCATAACTAATTAACGGGAAGGTATTAAGAGCTAATATTTACATTTTTGAAATCTCCAGGCTGAGAGCTTTCGAATGATACCAAACTTGCCCGGAAAAAATGAACTTTGAAAAAATCGACTTTCTCTTACGGGTTTGAAAGTGGGTTTTTTCTCTGTATTCAGCATGATTTTTGTCAATTTTGTGTTAACTCGATTTTTCGAACGGCCCATAGGAAAAATTTTTCTATACTATTTTTTGAATATCTAGGCAATGGTACTTAGCAAGTTTATGTTTTTTCCGAATTTCGATCTGGTTCGATTTTTATAGATGGTCAAAAATGGAAAAAATAGCGTTTTTGGACACCTTCAAGCTGAAAAATTTCTAAGTCCGAAAATTTGAAAATAGTCTAAAAACGGGCTAAAACAGCGTTTTTCGGCCTTGGGGTGGTACCCATATATAGTAAATCGGGGTCGCTGAACACGATGAGCATAGTGCCGACACCGTATCTCGCCTGGTTCATCTGGTTCAACTGGTTCAAAGTTGAACCAGTTCCTGGTTCAAGCTACTGGAGATAGCTAGAAGGCTGAACTTTTGCATACAAAGGTTATTGGGCATGGGGAATTCACTGGTGGTGTTACTTTGGTGATCCGACCCATGGCTGGCCAGATCTGGTTCAACTGGTTCAAAATTGAACCAGTTCCTGGTTCAAGCTACTGGAGATAGTTGGAAGGCTGAAATTTTGCATACAAAGGTTATTGCGCATGGGGAATTCACTGGTGGTGTTACTTTGCTGATCTGACCCATGGCTGGCCAGATCTGGTTCAACTGGTTCAAAGTTGAACCAGTTCCTGGTTCAAGCTACTGGAGATAGCTGAAAGGCTGAAATCTTACATACAAAGGTTATTAGGCATGGGGAATTCACTGGTGGTGTTACTTCGCTGATCTAACCCATGGCTGGCCAGATCTGGTTCAACTGGTTCAAAGTTGAACCAGTTCCTGGTTCAAGCTAATGGAGATAGCTGAAAGGCTGAAATTTTGCATGCAAAGCTTATTGGGCATGGGGAATTCACTGGTGGGATTTGTGATTGCTGCTGCCACAGTTATGGCAGCGTTCCCAAAAACTAGACGGAGGACAAGTAGGAAAGATGCTCCTTGCAGTCGCATGAAAAAGTTAATATGAGCTATGATGGTCAACATTTAAATGTGTCGAGGACAAGATTTAAAATGTTTAATATGAGCCAACATCTAAATAAGTAGAGGACAAGATGTAAACGGCTAATATGAGCCGCTACGTTTCTCTTGGGCTCATATTGACGCGACTAAAATGGCAAACATATATACAGTTTACGGTTGGCATATAAGCATCAGTGTTTATAAACGATTTGATTGGCTTGAAAATATTGAATTAATGTGATGATTGCGATGATAACTTCAAATGTGATTTCTCAAGAGTGTAGTGACTCAAGAGTGATTTCTCATGTGTAAGTTCCACATTTTCGTTTCTTCATTAGATTCAACTCCGGTTTCGTTTTGTTGACTTATATGGTGGCCTTAAATGTGTACTTGGATGTAGCGGTGGAGAAGAAAACATTTACGTACAGCTTTGCAAAATTAATGTTTATGCGTCGTTATTCATGCAAGCCATTTCAGTGTTGGATTAAAAGTAAGCAAAAGCTAAATGAGCGTCAATATGAGCCCAAGAGAAACGTAGCGGCTCATATTAGCCGTTTACATCTTGTCCTCTACTTATTTAGATGTTGGCTCATATTAAACATTTTAAATCTTGTCCTCGACACATTTAAATGTTGACCATCATAGCTCATATTAACTTTTTCATGCGACTGCAAGGAGCATTTTTCCTACTTGTATATATATACATCAGGAAAATTGGCTCTCTCCTGTTTCGGACTAAGGCTTTGCCTTAGTGACTGCAGGCAGACGTTTTTCATTATCTCTCTCTCTCTCTCTCTCTCTCTCTCTATCTCTCTCTCTTTATATATATATATATATATATATATATATATATATATATATATATGCGTTATACATTTGTGTATGTATTTTAGGAAAATCTCAGACTGGTCCTCCTGGTGGTGGGGCGACGACGTCAGCAGGGAATGAGATCTTCAAACGCATCAAGGGGAGCACTCTGGTCACCCTGATCCTACAGACGGCCCAGATCAGCCTGGAATCGGATCTGATTCAAAGGGCTGTTCAGTCACAAAATGCGGATGCACAGCTGAAAGAATTTGGTTAGAAAATATATATTTAGTTAAGAATTGTCAGTTATGTAATTGAGAATGTTTCAAAAAGTAACGTATATACGTATTTCAAGTTCAAAAAATGAGATTGATGTTGCGAAGCTGGTCGTTATTTTGAAAAATATTATATTTTAAAATTATATTAAATTAAACTTAAATTATATTAAATTAAATTTAAGCTTAACTTAGATTATATTAAATTAAATCTGACTTTATTAAATTAAATTATATTTCAAAAATGGATTGCTTTAAGAATTTCCACTCCCCCCCCCACTCCCATGTAAAAATACCACGGTCTGGTATGCATTATGATTTCTTTTTGTGTTTTTAGGTCAGCATACGGAGTATCAAATTGAGGAAAATCTGGAAGACTATCTACGCAAGCATAATGTAGAAAATGTTTCAAGCCCATCTCTGCAAAGGCACGTATATATACTCAGAATTCTTTGTAATGTTCAGGCGGGGTTTTGATTTCTATAACAATTTTCTTGCTGTTTTCAGAAATTTGTCATCCCTTCTCGGGCTTATTCTAGTGGGTGTATACGGGCTGACTTTTTCCTACAGGGAGGGGGGCCTCCCAGAATCGCAGACTTCAATAGTCAACAGAAAAGTTGGGTTTTGCGGGTAAATTTTCAAAAATGTTCCCAGCATCGCCGGATTTTTAGGCCATTTTGAAGAAGCTATCTTAAGCTTAAAATTAGATTAAAAATTGCATAATTTTTAGCTCAGCAGCAAAAGTATAGCTATTTTTAATAATTGTTCGAAAAACTTTTCACAATCCCAGGAATCTGTGCCCCCCTACAGACCTGGGAGGGACCCCATCAGACTTCCGCCCCCACAAATTTTTGCCTAGGGAAAAAGCCAGGGTGGAAGGCCATAAACGTAAACGACCTTTCCCTCCAACCCCCCCCCAAATACGTCCCTTCCCCGTCCCCCAAAAGTCGCCCCTCCCGAAACCAGAGGGTGCCCGTTTTTGTATCAAATTTTGTCCTGAAAAATTGGCTCAGAAGTCTAAATTTTTAAACATTTTCAGGCTTCGCCAAGAAAAACATTCCTAGAATAAGCCCAGCCCCCTAACTTTTTTATTTCCGCCCCCTCGAAAAAATTTCCGTTTGCACCACTGCGAACTAGTCACAGCTAGGGTTGTGCCGTTAAGAAATTTGTCGGGCCCGGCTCGGGCTCGGGCCAACCAACCTGCTCGGGCCGGGCAGGTCCGGCCCGAAGCCCGAGGCCCGCTTCACGGCCCGAGCCCGAAGCCCGCTTCACGGCCCGAGCAGCCCAAGTGTCCCAAATTAGCCCGACAGCTGCGGAGAGACCTAAAAATGGCTCAAATCGCATACAGTTTGCCGAGCAGTTTTATTAGTATATATCACGCATCGGTAAACCCAAAATGAACTTCAAGTGCAACATTAGCTATTGTTAGAAGCTTTTCATTTCATAATTTTCAGATAATGCTCTGAGCACTAATTTGTGGCCACACACTTGAACATCTTATGTGTCTTGTAGATTGTAAGTAAGATTTTTGGTTAAGTATTGAATCATCCAAAAAAAGGAATAAAAAATAAATCACTCACACAGCTTATATTTAGCAGATTTAAACACACGATTGCCAGGGTTGGGAGTTTCGGTCTCGCCCAAAAGCCGAGACTTGGCCAGTCTCGGTCTCGGTCACGCTTACCCAAAAGTCTCGGTCTCGGACCGAGACCGGAAATTTTTTGAAAACATCAAATTTCAGCGAAATTTTTAAATCAGTGTAACAAAATTAACTGACGAGGTGCGGCAACCGTATGTTTATGTGTTCAAGCCCCTAATACTGGGCCTAAGCCTCAAAAACTGGAAGAAATTAAGTTTAAGCTTAAAATTGCTAGTCTCGGTCTCGGTCTCGCCCAAAAGCCGAGACTTGGCCAGTCTCGGTCTCGGTCTCGGTACCCTGGTCTCGGTCTCGGTGAAATCTCGGTCTCGCCCAACCCTGCAATTGAACACTTACCTAAAAGTGGAAAGTTGGGAAAGCTTTACTTGTTGGCTTCCTTATACCAAACCAGGGTTTTTCTACCACCGTAGCAGAGTAACTAAAAGGGATCCTTCTGATTCCTACAAATGTTTGTTTGAAGACAATTTGCCGCTAACTAATCCATAACTTTTTGCAGATAGTGAAAATTTGTATAAAGTTTAGCATTTTGCAACATGCTTGTTTTTAGTAGCAGTTTAGTAGAATTGTGTTCTAAACTTGTCTATACGTATATATGTGCTTCAAATGTATCGCTTCTGGTATGTACATGCGGCCCATGTCAAGATAAAAGTTAGAACCCCCAGAACCCCCATCAGAAAAAAAGGAGGTTCTCAGATTTTTTTCATGCGTTTGCATCCAGGACTTTGATTTGTACCTGACTACGTTGCGGATCCTTTCCTTCAGCAGGTACTTCAGCGGACATGATATGTTTATAATATGTATATATGTATCTCAGCCATCAAATTTATAGCATATAACCGGGGTGTACTGGGGGGGGGGTCCTCCTGGCTTTTCTCATAAACTTAGACTGAAAATTCTGTGTATGAAACATCCAATATACACAATATGGGTATCAATCGAAAGCTGACGACAAGAACAACAAGTTCGTCCTTAGTTTAAGCCCAGACAAGGCGCACACTTTTCGGTACACCCGGACTCCAGAACCCTCAGAACTTCCAGCAAACACTTAAAACTAGGCAGTAGAGGATCAAATCTCCTGAAAAAATTTCAGAACCCCCAGAACCCCAAGAACCCCCATCAAAAATTTGAAACTAAATATACGTAGTCACGGATCAAATCTCTTAGAAAAGTTAAGAACCCCCAAGAACCCCCAGAACCCCCATCAAAAAATGAAACTAAACATAGTTATATATAGATCAAATCTCTACAAAAAATTAAGAACCCCCAGAACCCCAAGAACCCCCATGAAAATAAAAGCTTCAAGAAAATCAAGTGGTAGATCAGAACGCATCAAAAAGTGACTTTTATCTTGACATGGGCCCAGCACCGAAGAAGACGACAGTGTGTGTGTGTGAACAAAGGAAGCCACAAGTCACAACGAAAAAATCAATATTTTTTAGGATTGACAAACTGCTAAAATAACCCTGAAAGCCCTAGAGGCCCGAGCGGCCCGAGTCGGGCCGGGCTCAACAGAGAACTCTGGCCGGGCTCGGGCCGGACCGTCGCATTAAAAACTCGGGCCGGGCCGGTATCGGGCCAGCCCGAGCCCGAGCCCGAAACCCGCTTCACGGTCCTGGCACAACCCTAGTCACAACACTCAACAGTACACTACATACATGGTATTCTGAACGCCACAGGTGCGGTTGTCTAATTTGATTTGTTTACTGTATTTCTGATTCTTTCTTTCTATTGATGTTTTTGTTTATTTTTTGTTTGTTTGTCTGTTTTAGTCTTGTCAATGGTGTAGGCGAGACGGATTTTGAGGACGGGGATATTGATGAGGGATCTCGAAAACTTCAGATTGACAACAGCTCACCCTATCTGATTTTGGACGTGAGAGATAAGATGGACTTTGCTCAGTGTCACATTAAGACAGGTATGTACTATATACGTACAGATGATTTTTATGGATTTTTTCTCTGAAGGTGGGGCCTGAGATTTTTTTGCAAGAAAGAGCAAAAAATTAGTTTTTCTTGACGTTATGGATGCCTGGAGAAATTAAAAAAATTCTGAGGAATGCTAGAGCTCACTGGATGGACTGAAAACAGACATTTTATAAAAAAATATCTACGGCCGGCAAAAATATCTACATTACCAGTTACAATAAAGCCGCCATAAAGCAGAACTAGACTCAGACTAGAATGAAGAAAATCAATGACCATTAGCTACTCAGAAAAAGAAGGTTTGCCTTTTTTAATTTTTAAAAGTAAACTGCAGACTTGTCGACCATATGTGAAACCCCCCATAGCTGGAGTTCACACCCCCAGAATCCTGTTTTTTCCGGTTTTTGGGTAGAAAACCGAAAACATCTGGTTTTACACCACCCCCTTCCTAATTTCTCTGTTGCACATGTCTGATGTCGACCCTGTGTATATGTGTATATGGCGGAATATTGCCCCCTCTCCTCCTGTTGACTCTTGTTGGGCTGCCGCTTTTTCACAAAAGGGCAACCCTTTCATCTGGGTATGTCCCTTTATTATTATTATTATTCATCATCCGCGGGGGGCTCCCCCCGTTGCGGTATGCGAAAGTACTCGATACGGTGATGCTGCAAATGGTCAAAATTGAAAGTAGCAGAAACCGCCCAATATGAGCATCAATCGAAAGCTCTTGGTGAGTAGATTAAAAGTTGTAATAGGGCCAAGCCGCCAAAATGTACGTAAATTGAGTTACGGAGCCTAAAAGTGGTCAAAGATGATCAAAATAGGCCAAAATGACCAAACATTGAAACTTCTCAAAAATATGGTCACTATGGTACTCTAACGGAAGCTCTCGATGTGGAGAACACGAATTCGCATACTTTGGATTATCTAAACATCTCAATTGGGAGACATCGCTATATAAAAAAGAAAAAAGCTGCGGCAACCCATTCTCGCTACTTCGCTAGCTTTATAATGTTTCAATGTAATATTTTGCGTTTGGATAAAATAAATACGTATTTGTCTTTCTTTGATTGTCTTTGGTCGTTTTTTTCAGCCAAAAACTATCCGGCTGCCCTCCTGTCTCGAGCCATCAACTGGGAAATCCCAGTCCTCCTGGTCTACAAAAATCAGCCCGGGAAAATGATCATTGTCTATGATGAGACGGAAAGGGTGGCGCCACGAGTTGCCACAACGCTGATTCAACGAGGCTATGATAATGTATACCTGCTGTCTGGGGGTAAGCGTTAACTCCACCCCACCCCCCCCCCCCCCCCCACCCCACCCTGTAGATTACCGGGTGTCGTCTACTTACCTGATGGGATGCAGGGGTGTTCTTCTACCGTACATAAGAACTGGTTTATTGGTTTGCCGCTACTTCCGAAGGAAAAGGGCAAACCCTTATTCTCGTCGTGTTATTATTGGTTTGCCGCTACTTCCGAAGGAAAAGGGCAAACCCTTATTCTCGTCGTGTTATTATTATTATTATTCTTCTTCTTCTTGTCCCCCCCTATTAACTCAAGCTAGACTCAACGCCCGGAGCTGAAATTTGGTGGGTATGTGGGGGTTGGTCCCAAACCTGGCCCATTTTAATTTCATCGCTCTAGACCCACCCAGTCGACCAGGGCAGGGAATTTAATTTTTTAAAATCGTAAGGGGGGACCAAGGTGATTCTCAAAAATGGTCGAAAATTTTTTGTCTCCGATTTGGTTGAAAAGTCAGTCCTAGGGTAATTCGGGGACGCTGATTCCAAATCTACAATCGAAATTTTTCTAGCTTTTGTGAATCTCGAGATATGGCCAAAAGTTACACTGTTGGAGACAGCAAAAGTGAGCAGACTGTCCAGAAACGCCTAATATATGTGTTTTTTGAACTCGTTAGTCAAGTTTAGCCGGTGGATTTGCTAGGATACCCTTTAAAAAGAAGTGTCAAGTAACTTGCAGCGATATTTAATCGAAAATTCCTTATCCCAACTGCCTTCTTATGGACAACCATTTTCAGAGGAAGGTGTCAAAAATGGTCGAAAATTTTTTGTCTCCGATTTGGTTGAAAAGTCAGTCCTAGGGTAATTCGGGGACGCTGATTCCAAATCTACAATCGAAATTTTTCTAGCTTTTGTGAATCTCGAGATATGGCCAAAAGTTACACTGTTGGAGACAGCAAAAGTGAGCAGACTGTCCAGAAACGCCTAATATATGTGTTTTTTGAACTCGTTAGTCAAGTTTAGCCGGTGGATTTGCTAGGATACCCTTTAAAAAGAAGTGTCAAGTAACTTGCAGCGATATTTAATCGAAAATTCCTTATCCCAACTGCCTTCTTATGGACAACCATTTTCAGAGGAAGGTGTCAAAAATGGTCGAAAATTTTTTGTCTCCGATTTGGTTGAAAAGTCAGTCCTAGGGTAATTCGGGGACGCAGATTCCAAATCTGCAATCGAAACTTTTCTAGCTTTTGTGAATCTCGAGATATGGCCAAAGGTTACACTGCTGGAGACCACAAAAGTGAACAAACTGCCCAGAAACGCCTAATATCTGTGTTTTTTGAACTCGTTAGTTAAGTTTAGCCATTGGATTTGCTAGGACACCCTTTAAAAAGTAGTGTAAAGTAACTTTCAGCGATATTTAATCGAAAATTCCTTATCCCAACTGCCTTTTTATGGGCAACCATTTTCAGGTGAAGGTGTCAAAAATGGATAAAAACGTTTAATGTCCGATTTGGTTGAAAAGTCGGTCATAGGGTAATTCGGGGACGCAGATTCCAAATCTGCAATCGAAATGTTTCTAGCTCCCGTGGATCTCGAGATATGGCCAAATGCTACGCTGTTGGAGTACGCAAAAGTGAGCAAATTGTTTAGAAAAGCCTAATATCAGTACTTTTTTCGAAGCCGGTAGTCAAGTTGAGCTGGTGGATTTGCTAGGACTCCCTTTAAGAGGGTGTATCAAGTAACTTTTAGCGATTTTTAGTGAAAAATTAGTTATCCCAACTGCCCTTTCAAGGGCAACCATTTCTAGAAAAGTTCCTTATCCCAACTACCCTTTCAGAGGCAACCATTTCTAGAAAAGTTCCTTATCCCAACTTCCCTTTCAGAGGCAACCATTTCCCGAAAATCGACGCTACAAAGTTAGCTGCCTAAAGAAAGAAGCGGCGGCAAACCATTCATGCCAGTTTAGCTTGTTATTATTATTATTGGTTTGCCGCTACTTCCGAAGGAAAAGGGCAAACCCTTATTCTCGTCGTGTTATTATTATTATTATTATTCTTCTTCTTGTCCCCCCCTATTAACTCAAGCTAGGCTCAACGCCCGGAGCTGAAATTTTGTGGGTATGTGGGGGTTGGTCCCAAACCTGGCCCATTTTAATTTCATCGCTCTACCCCCACCCAGTCGACCAGGGCAGGGAATTTAAAATTTAAATTCTTAAAAATCGTAAAGGGCGGTTCTGGTTCTCTGGGAAGGCGATTCTCAAAAATGGTCAAAAAACTTTTGCTTCCAATTTTGTTGAAATGACGGTCATAAGGTAATTCGGGGTCGCAGATTCCATATCTGCAATCGAAATTTTTGTAGGTTTTGTGAATCTTGAGATATGGCCAAAAGTTACACTGTTGGAGACCGCAAAAGTGAGCAGACTGCCCAGAAACGCGTAATATCTGTGTTTTTTGAACTCGTTAGTCAAGTTTAGCCGGTGGATTTGCTAGGATATCCTTTAAAAAGAAGTGTCATGTAACTTGTGACGATATTTAATCGAAAATTCCTTATCCCAACTGCCTTTTTATGGGCAACCATTTTCAGAGGAAGGTGTCAAAAATGGTCGAAAACTTTTTCTCTCCGATTTGGTCAAAAAGTTTGTCCTGGGGTAATTCGGGGACGTAGATTCCAAATCTGCAATCGAAGTTTTTCTAGCTTTTGTGAATCTCGAGATATGGCCAAAAGTTACACTGTTGGAGACCGCAGAACTGAGCAAACTGTAAAGAAACGCCTAATAGTTGTGTTTTTTGAACTCATTTGTCAAGTTTAGCCGGTGGATTTGCTAGGACACCCTTTAAAAAGAAGTGCAAAGTAACTTTCAGCGATATTTAGTAGAAAATTTCTTATCCCAACTGCCCTTTTATGGGCAACCATTTTCAGGTGAAGGTGTCAAAAAGTCGGTCATAGGGTAATTCGGGGACGCAGATTCCAAATCAGCAGTCTAAATGTTTCTAGCTCCCGTGGATCTCGAGATATGGCCAAATGCTACGCTGTTGGAGTCCGCAAAAGTGAGCAAATTGTTTAGAAAAGCCTAATATCAGTACTTTTTTCGAAGCCGGTAGTCAAGCTGAGCTGGTGGATTTGCTAGGACTCCCTTTAAGAGGGTGTATCAAGTAACTTTTAGCAATATTTAGTGAAAATATCTTATCCCAACTGCCCTTTCAAGGGCAACCATTTCTAGAAAAGTTCCTTATCCCAACTACCTTTTCAGAGGCAACCATTTCCCGAGAATCGACGCTACAAACTTAGCTGCCTAAAGAAAGAAGCGGCGGCAAACCATTCATGCCAGTTTAGCTTGTTCTTCTTCTTCTTGTCCCCCCCTATTAACTTAAGGTAGGCTCAACGCCCGGAGCTGAAATTTGGTGGGTATGTGGGGGTTGGTCCCAAACCTGGCCCATTTTAATTTCATCGCTCTAGACCCACCCAGTCGACCAGGGCAGGGAATTTAATTTTAAAAATCGTAAGGGGGGACCAAGGTGATTCTCAAAAATGGTCGAAAATTTTTTGTCTCCGATTTGGTTGAAAAGTCAGTCCTAGGGTAATTCGGGGACGCTGATTCCAAATCTGCAATCGAAATTTTTCTAGCTTTTGTGAATCTCGAGATATGGCCAAAAGTTACACTGTTGGAGACCGCAAAAGTGAGCAGACTGCCCAGAAACGCCTAATATCTGTGTTTTTTGAACTCGTTAGTCAAGTTGAGCCGGTGGATTTGCTAGGATATCCTTTAAAAAGAAGTGTCAAGTAACTTGTGGCAATATTTAATCAAAAATTCCTTATCCCAACTGCCTTTTTATGGGCAACCATTTTCAGAGGAAGGTGTCAAAAATGGTCGAAAACTTTTTCTCTCCGATTTGCTTGAAAAGTTTGTCCTGGGGTAATTCGGGGACGTAGATTCCAAATCTGCAATTGACGTTTTTCTAGCTTTTGTGAATCTCGAGATATGGCCAAAAGTTACACTGTTGGAGACCGAAAAACTGAGCAAACTGCCCAGAAACGCCTAATATCTGTGTTTTTTGAACTCATTTGTCAAGTTTAGCCGGTGGATTTGCTAGGACACCCTTTAAAAAGAAGTGCAAAGTAACTTTCAGCAATATTTTAGTGGAAAATTTCTTATCCCAACTGCCCTTTTATGGACAACCATTTTCAGAGGAAGGTGTCAAAAATGGTCGAAAATTTTTTGTCTCCGATTTGGTTGAAAAGTCAGTCCTAGGGTAATTCGGGGACGCTGATTCCAAATCTACAATCGAAATTTTTCTAGCTTTTGTGAATCTCGAGATATGGCCAAAAGTTACACTGTTGGAGACAGCAAAAGTGAGCAGACTGTCCAGAAACGCCTAATATCTGTGTTTTTTGAACTCATTTGTCAAGTTTAGCCGGTGGATTTGCTAGGACACCCTTTAAAAAGAAGTGCAAAGTAACTTTCAGCAATATTTTAGTGGAAAATTTCTTATCCCAACTGCCCTTTTATGGACAACCATTTTCAGAGGAAGGTGTCAAAAATGGTCGAAAATTTTTTGTCTCC
>JASAND010010116.1:0-23922 GCA_030248195.1 Trissonchulus latispiculum
ATCCACGATACCACCGTTGATACACCTAAACATACAAAATAACAAACAATATTTATTTATAGTAGTGCTTCAGTCAACTGCTGCTGGACTAGGGAGAAGCCGAGACTTCTATCGAAACACGTCACTTCAGACCCTGCAACTCGTGTGTGTTGACCACTGCGTACACCAACGAACCATATCAGGCTTATCAATCTTTCATGTTCAAGGTTTCCCCTTTATCTTGCACCTCATACTCTCAGAAACAAGCATGTATATGCAATAATTGTCCTTTTTTGACAACAATTAAGAAATAATCGCTACCACATTCTGCAGGGAAGCACTGGCCTCGTCAGTGAAAAAGACAATGTGAGGCGAAGCAGCGCAGCCGATGGGACTAAGACAGGGGTTCGCAGAGACTGGTCAAACCGTCACATGCAAATTCTAGAAAACAAATAGCAAATCATAAATACATCAAACGAATGAGGAAAACGCGCAGACGGATCCAAGAAGGATACAAGCAAGAGTGCGTAATTGTACTGTATATAAGAAGAAGAGTAAGCCACTAGAGGGCTTCTCTTGTTGGCATTGCGTAACGGTGCTCCGACCACAATACGCGAATGTTCCCCGTTTGGTGGGGGTGGGGTAGCCAACAGCTAATCAGATTGCAGAGACCCCCTCCCCGTTTGGTGGGGGTAGAGCAGAGCATACATTTGCTTGAGGGGTTTGGGGGGAGGTTTCACCCTCCCCAGACTAGGAGTAGACCCACTCAGAAGGGTCCATCGCCCCCCAAAATCCGGTTTTTTCTCTTTTTTGGCCAATAAGCCGGAAAACCCGGTTTTTCTGCCGCTTCAATACTCCCCCTCCTGCACATGCCTGAAGCAGAGGATTACGGTAGTTTCTGTTTCTTTCCAAAATTTAGTGGAAAGCTTCAAAGTACTTTACAACACGACATTGCTTGCATTCAGAGATGTATGCATCGTCGCACGGGAAGTCCTCGTGCGTGGCACTCGTGCGCTTCGCGCACTCGTGCCACACACTCGGAGCTTCCCGCACGGCGCGCCAAAATAAAAATATATATATATATATATATATATATATATATATATATATATATATATATATCTGAATGCACACAGAGCCGTGCTATAAAGTATACTTAAACTTTAGGTTAAAGTTGATGAAGTTAACCTACTGCAATACTTCCGTATTCTGCTATCGTAATCCGGAACCGGCCAAATATCAGACGGTTCTCATTCGTAGAGTTCAAATTCATTATTCAAACAAAATTAATCGAATTCAAATGACACCGAAATTTCTATTTTTCTGGACTTCAGTGGTTAATACCTTGAGGCACACAATTTATTTGGCAGTCTTCAGGACTCTCAAAAACATCCTCTGGACACTCGTCTCCTTCACAGGAACGACATGATCTATCTTCGCAGTAGTATTTAGTATTCTCGCTTGCTGCCGGCGTCGTTGGGTCTAAATTAAAACTTAAACAATCAGGAAACAAAGAAAAAAGGGTGTCGTGTAATCCAACAATGGTATAAATGTTGATTTAAGATTATGGTGCGTGAGTGCGTCTAATTAATTGTTATTAATTACCAGCATCAAAAGCAATGCATGGTGTCGTGTAGTCAAAAATACTACAAAATGTGCATTGAAAAGTAATTACGTATTGTAGGTGCGTCTTGTTAATTCTTCTCTCCCTTTATGACTCTCGCTACATCGCCTGGAAACTGTCACCACAATGGGAAGCTGGAGCAGACACCATCTTGGCCTAATTAATTAGTATTAGAATATATGGCTTTTGTGTACTGTGTGGGGACCACCAAATAAATTTGACCTTTTTACGGCTCATTGCACTCAATTAAGGAAGTCCGTTTTTAGTTGCTAGGGGAACAATAGCCTGACTTACACAAAAGGTCAATTCTGGGTGAGAGAGACTTTCTTTCGATTAGGTCCCCCACAGAATCCCAAATGCTACAGTCATTGATGCAATGTCTGCCAATATGAAAATGTCGTGGAAACGAAGATCCTAACTTTTAACTTAAAAGATTCCTTAAAAATTTCCTGCATTCAAATATGATATCAGCCAATACTATAATGAAATTACGGAAACTCTTGCTTTTCCCGTTCGTTTAGTTCGGTCCAATGCCTTATTGATTCGGTAAACAAGCCACTTGAACATTCGTTCATAACAAGCCTTGGAAATAGCTTCAACTGAAAACTCTGCCTGTTCCTTATTCTGAGCCTTATGAGCATATTCTCGGCCAACTCTGATTCGAGGTCTTAAAATGGGCTTTAGTAAATTTCGTAACTGGAACACCCATCAAATGACAGACCTTTTGAGCAATCGTGTCATCAGGTTGTAGCGCTTCTACCAGGGCTGGTGGACCAAGAAGAAACCAAGGACAAGCCCGAACGGGAGGAACGAACGACCAGGACCTTGAAGAGAGAAGGGAAGAGGGAGGTTCAGCTTTTCACTCACCATTGAAGAAAGTAAAGAATTGGTCCCGCCGGGGATCGAAGCACGACCCTTCTGCTCTAGAGTCAGACATGCTAACCACTGCACCACGGGACCATCAGCTGAACTCCCATTGCAGGCTTATCAATCTTTCCTATGCCTGCTTCCCTTACAAGGTAGAACAGCCTGATCTGACTTTATTTTCCTGAAAAAACTCCATATTGCCAAAGTGAAGCACCGCACTCGCTACACGGAAAATAGCAGAGACTTCGTCATCCTGGAAACCCATGATTCGCATGGACTTGACTGTGTTCATATATTCCAATTTGTCGTCAACACCAGGTAATGGTTTGTAACCATTTGATAAAAATCTGTAGCTTTTGATATCCTCAAGAAGAAAATGTTTTTTCTTCTGTAGTAGTGCCCTGTAGCAGTTTTTCCTTGATATTAGCATAATTCCGGCCATTAATTTACAGAATCAAAACATCTAACGGATACCGTTTACTGTTTGGTGTTTAGTGTTTAGGTGTTTCTAAGAGCCATTGTGTGTAAACGGCATGAACATCTATAAAATTTACAATATGGTAAATTCTAAAACTTCTTCTCAAAATTTTAGAACTTCAATTGAAATTAAATTAAAATTTAGTCCACAAAAAGCGACCAAACAACCCGATTTGCTAACTAAAGTATTTCATCAATGACTGTAGCATTTGGGATTCTGTGGGGACCTAATCGAAAGAAAGTCTCTCTCACCCAGAATTGACCTTTTGTGTAAGTCAGGCTATTGTTCCCCTAGCAACTAAAAACGGACTTGATTGAGTGCAATGAGCCGTAAAAAGGTCAAATTTATTTCGTGGTCCCCACGCAGTACACAAAAGCCGTATATATTACATCATACCAGCATCAAAAGCAATGCAAGTCTTCTGACAGGCTTCGTCCGATTCAAAAGTTTCAGCCTCAATTTCCTCTCCTTGAAGTTTGCCGAAAGGAGCACAGCCGAAGGATTCACACTTCCAAACAACTTCAGTCTGCGTTCCTGAAAACAGAATTGTTATAGCATGGTACAGCAGTACTAACCTAATTTGCATATTCAAGGTAAAGACAAACCCAAAGACAATGAACTGTAGCAAATGGCAAATGGCAATTTTATATTCTTAGCACATCGAAACTTTACAAAACTAGTTTTAAGATCTAGGATTTTGAGTATAGGATCTTGGTAAAGGTAATCCATAGTTTCTCGCAAAAGCCAGTTTCGAAAGCTTTAAATCTGGTTTCCAAAACAGGTCATTACAGTTTGGTTTCGTTTTGAAATATAAGCTTGGTTCGATTTTAATCAGATGTTTCCATTTTTAAATCATTGATTTGGTGAAGAAACGGATATGGGCTGGGATATCCCAAACTCTGTGCTGAATATTTAGGTCTCAGATACGGCACTGTTATCTTTCTGTTTTCTACGGATTTGCACAGTTAACGGAAAATTTGGTTCAATTTCTACAATTCAATCTTGGTGCTATACCGCAATCTGCAGCACACTGGTCATCAGTGGCGAAGAATACCGATGTGGTGCTGAGAGCACATCCGTTGTTCCCCAGACATGGAGTACACTCTCCAGTGAGTGCATCGCAATGGTATTCTAGAAAATACAAAGAAAAATGAAACACAAAAACACAAGAATACGAACATTATCTTTTATTGACTTGCCTAATAATCTATTTAGAAAAACATAAAACCATTTGAAATTTTATAAATTTTAGTCCATCATGGTGTTTATGGTATTCTAATAATCTCACAGCACATTCTAAACATTTGTTGGACTTCAAAATTGTCTCAGATGCTCTCCAATTTTGTAGATCTTATTTCTGTTCCTCACCACTTGGTACACAGTTGATGGTGCATTCCTCGGGGCTAAAGTAGAAGTCTTCGGGGCACTCGTCGCCGAAACATTCCACACACTGACCCTCCGCACAGTAGTAGAGTAGGGCATCATTTTCCGTTCCTCCGTTGTTGAAATCTTCTGTTATCGGCTCATCTGATGAAGCGATCTCTAAAATCAGTTTAAAGTCACATTTTGTGAGCTTGCAATGAATTCTGGACGAGATGAGAGTCTTTGATACCTAGGCAACAATCGGTTTGCCGAAATATTTTCCTAGCTCCTGGACTTATAAGTTTCACAAAGGTCTATTTTATGAAGGGAGGGGGCATCAAAGTAGCCAATGAAAATTCAATGCCAAACTGTTCCAATCTGATTGGTTGGTCAGTTTCGCATTGAGACACGGCAACATTCGTCTCGTTTTATTATGGCCGGAGCACCGTTACGCAATGCATTGAAGAGGAGGAGTGGCGATTCTTCCGTATACGCACACCTGTGTCTAAAATTCGCAAAATTTAACCGATGGAGCTCAAATTTGGTATGGATGCCTTTTACCATTTCCGATCCATCTGTGACAAAAATTTAAAATTTAAAAAAATGTAAATGCTTAAGTTTTTCATGGGATGAGGGGACCAAGGGGAACCAAAAACTTTTTGTCTCCGATTTCGCTGAAAGTTGCATAGAGGGGGTTTTTAGGACCGCTGAACATGACTCTGAAAATCATTTTTCGATTCAGCTTTTCGTCAGTTCAGTATAAGCTAAAGATGTAAGCTGAAAGTTTAAACTTATTTCTAGCTAACGAAAAGCTGGATCAAAAAAGCTGGATCGAAAAATTGTTTTCAGATTCCTGTTCAGCGACACTAAAAACTGCTGTATGGAACGTTTCAGCGAAATCGGAGACTAAATATTTTTTGGGTTCCCCTTGGTCCCATCTTATAATATGAATAAGCCTTCTACTGAGCAAATAAAAGCTGAATCGAAAAACAGACTTCAGATTCGTATTCTGCGGCCCGAAAACGGAAAACCCTGTATGCAACTTTTCAGCGAAATCGAAGACAAAACATTTTTGGTCCCCCTTGGTCCCCCCTAAAAAAACTTAAAAATTTAATTTTTTTGAAATTTTTAATTGTTGTCACGTATCGATCAGAAATGCGTTAAAATGCACCCATACCAAATTTAAGCTCAATCGGTTAGGTTTAGTGAATACGTGATTCGTGATACGGAGGAATATTTTGTGCCCTTTCTTCATGAGATAAAATATAAACTCTTGCTAAGACCAAGAGTACATAACACGTAAAAGTGTGACAGCTGGCATACTCTATGTATTATAAGCGTGACACATCCTCTGCTCGCTAATGGCTAACCTCCCTCCCCCGCAAATTGGACCCTTCACTTCAAAGAATTCTATTATGTACTCTTGCTAAGACTGATTACAACTAACCAGTTTCTACAGTAGCGTTACAGGAAGCTGTACAGTCCTCTTCTGTCATGTAACCGACGCGCGGCTCTCCGTCGTTCATCATTCGACCCTGAACAGCGCAGCCGAAGTCTTCGCACGTCCAGTACAGTTCTGTGTTCACTCCTAAAATTGGAAACTTTTCCTTAAATGGTCATCTAATTCTTCACATTTAAACTTAACAATTTACATTTCTGATTTGAAATTAACGGGTTGAAATCAAACCACAACTAATGCTAAATGCTATACCACAGTTGGCAGTGCATTCTTCATCTGACTGGAAAAATACGGACGTTGAGGTGAGCGCGCAGCCAGTGTTACCCAGACAGGGGACGCATTGGGATGTGAACGCATCGCAGTGGAACTCTGAAACATGTCCAAATCAGTATGCAAATTAGTTTACAATATTGTGAGCTACAGTAAACTAAAATAGTCATGACTGTGACTTTGTTTATTTTAGGTTTCTGGGTTTGTATCTGATTCTTCCACCCACACATGTGCTTGGGGGTTGGGGGGGTTCACTCCCTCCAGACCGGGACCTCACCCTTCTCCAGAGCGGTCGCCTCCCCAGAATCCGAAATTTTCCGTCTTTCTGGACAAAAACCCGGACAAATCCGGTTTTCCGGCGGCCTCGGTGCACCCCCCTCCCCAAAACCTCCCCGCCTGCATATGTCTGCCTCCACCCTATCTGCGATAGGGGCTTGGAATGTCGAACGATGCTGTGCTCCTCTACCTTGCGCATAAGCAGTTAACGGATGTCTTGCTACCAGAGCCGAAAGGCCTAGAAGGTGTCTGCTCCAGCTTCCGATGGAGGAATAGCACTCATCATGTATTATGTGCTCTTGATAATAACGAAAGTGACTATGACAGTCTACATAAGACTGACGAGGAGAGACAAAGGTTAGCACACTTCACACAGCCTCTTGGCTGAGTAGCCCTCCAACAACAACAAACAATTGTCGGATAAATCCACCAGACCTGTGGGAATGCAATCGATGGAGCAGAGTTCTTGGTGTTCAAAAGTGGTCTCCGGACACTGGTCTCCAGTGCACTCTAAACACTGGCGATTTTCACAATAATATTTTGTCCCATCCGTTGCATTTTCACCTGCCACCGATTCTTCCTCTTTGACTAAAAAATCACAAAAATCAATAGCAGTCTAACAGGTTATACTGTATTAGTTATATTATACGATATATTACCTACTTTCCAACTTTTTTACCATTCGCAGCAGAAAAGACTCTATGAAATTAGTAATAATATTAATATATTAATTATTAATTAATTAATTAATTAATATATTAATTAATGATGAAAGTATTAATTAGGGTAACTGGAAGACTACTTTGGATTTCAGTTTCGTCAAACTGGCAAGATGCCAAGCACAATTCTTCCGTCTCAAAACCATCTTCAAAAATGGTATCGTTGATCATACGACTGAAAATCCCACAGGTGCCCGAAACGCAACGCCACAGCAGCTCAGTGTTGGATCCTAAAATAATAATTACAGTACAAAAAAATTAAAATTAAAATTAAAATTAAAATAAAATTAAAATACAATTACAATTACGATATTATGTCTTTTTGGGCCGTTTCGAGAAAGCGTAGAGTAGGGTAGAGTAGTGTCAATATTGGCCAGTTAAACTTGTTTAACTCCACTCAAGTTTGACTATCCCCCTTTTTAATCAGTCATGAAAATGGTCGAGTTAAATTTAGAACTTTTTGGTCCGCTTTACTGTTTCGCGAAAAGGACCAAAATAATTATTTCGGTCAGCTCAACTGAAGTTTGTTTTTAAGTGGACTAATTTTAACTATATAAACTAAGAGCATACTTATGTCTTCTGTATTGTTCCATGTTAAAGTGTAGTTAACCAGTTGATTAAGGTATATACTCACCGCAATTTGCTGTACAAGTAGCTTCCGATGGGAAAAATATGGAAGTAGTGCTGACAGCGCAACCACTGTTGCCCAGGCAGGCGCTGCACTCCCCCGTAAAAGCGTCACAGTGGAACTCTAAAACAAAAAATTATTTTCCAAAAATTCGTGCATATGGGCATGATAAAAACCATTAGTGTATCTTGTCTTGTAGCACAAAATTTCGAGACTTAGGCCAGATGCAGTTTGTCATACTCTTATGTATTATGTACTCTTTGTCATACTCTTATGTATTATGTACTCTGTGTGGAACCTACCACTGGGAACACAGTCAATGGTGCATTCCTGTTCGAATTTGAAGGACTGGGCAGGACAGTCTTCGCCGGAACAGGCAATGCACTGGCGATCTTCGCAGTAAAATCTCTCTCCAGTTTCAGTTTCAGTTTCAGTTTCAGGTGCAGATTCTTTTTCTTCTTCTTCACTTTTGCTAACTAAAATTTCATTTACACTATTTCAGAATATTTGCTCTAAAATATTCAAAGACTAATGCTTTAAACTGAAGCAATAGAATGTGATTAAGTAAAACCTTACTACCGATTTCTGTGCTCAATCCTAAATAATTATGTTTGCAAATGAAAACTTTTTATTAGAAAAAGCTATATTGCCATTGGCTGGTATTTTCATATGTTTGCATTATTTCTATTACTGACCTCTAGGCTTATTGTGTATGTTATTATGTATGTTATTGTTATTATATATGTTATTATGTAATTGGTTAGGCTTATTATTTACCTGCCTATTAATACATTGTTGGTCCAAAATTTCCAAGAACTTTAAGCCTTCTTTGCAGTAAAGCGTTAATGAATGCATATATCGTATTTCTAAAATCGCACACGAACTTCACCTGCAGGGGGCGGATTTATGCTCGCAATTGACTCAACTAATTACCTCACCTAATTCGTTACTAATGCAAAAACGTTAATTTATCCATTAATCAACTAATTAGTACCTATCTCATCCGATGAGTCGGGTAGGCCACATTTCGCCGAACACTCATCGAGAGTATCATACTTTCCATCGTCATCTTCTTCTCTGCCAAAACAGGCAATTCCGAACCCTTCTGAGCATTCACCTTCCACACAGAAATAGCAATCTGGGGCTGAAATAGAAAAAGAAAAACAAAGCAAGTCTACTCCTTTCTAAAATTGTGTCCTCAGATCAAGGGAAACGGAAATCAAGGAAAGGAATTTGGAAAGGGAATGCTGACGTTGTTTGTTGAAAAATAGTTAATATTAACCGATTAATTAAGTATAATGCTTTAATGCAGAGAGACAGCCGATATCAATGCATTCATTAAATTCATAACCCTAACACTGTGCCAGAAAACATTAACTTCATTCTAATTGAGGTTTCTGCGGTTGAGGTTTCTTTCAAGATGACCGCGATTTTGCATGAAACCGACATATGATAACACTAATACCTCTTTTACATTACTTTACGTTTACATTTCTTACTTTACTGTTTGGACTTCGGACGATAAAAAGAGCTAATTTTAAGCAGCAAAAATGTATAAAAAATTGTTTAAGCTTGCTTTTATGCACGTTGGCTTCGTAAAAATACCTAGCATTACGTTAGCATTTTATTAACTCAAACTACTAATTAATCTTGCATCTCAATTAGTGTCACAACTTACGGGGTGGACAGAAGTTTTGACACTCATCTTTGGTCTCGTATCGACCCACATCCTGAGCGCAGGTCGCCAGTCCCTGGCATTCCTCGCACTCTGATCCATTCAAGCACTGCCAAAATGTTTCCTCTAAAATTATTTATTTAATTTAATATTTGAAACTGCAATTGGTGGACTGTAATTTTCACCGCTGGTCTGCACTAGGCAGATGAATAACACTTGTACATATTAACTTCTTCGATTACTAAATGAATAAGTATAATACTCTTGGTATAATCAACATAGTTTACCTGATTCTTGGCATAAAGCATACGTAAAAAGCAGAGCAACAATTAAAGCCAATGGCGCCTTGGTAAATAACATTTTAAATATTCCTAAATAATTTCAAATAAATTCCAGATACTTTTAGTTCAGAAAAATTTCAGCATCAATATACATAAATTGTCAACCCGAAAGTTGGTATAGTAAAAGTGTCATTAAGACTGACAAATTTTCCGTCCCAATTAAAGTTACGAAAAATTGAGTTCAAGTCACCACGCATTGTTTTTTAGTAAATTCTTAAGCTTTTTCAATTCTTCTTAGTCACTCTGTTACAGTCATTAATTTGACAAGTTTTGAGTTTAGCTTTCAGACACGGTAAAGTTTGTGACAAATTGCATAATTAATGGCTTGACTTAGAAAGTTAATTGTCAAGAGTACATAATGCATAATGTCTACGTATTGAATCTGAAATTAGTATAGACAATTTTCCGTGAAAGGACCACCGAAAAAATCAGAACGCAAAGCTTAGCTTCGCAAGAATCGATCATGGATAGTCCGAGTTTCGTGATTATTTAATTTTTCATGTTTACACAGATTGTTTGTTATATGAGTCTTATCTTAAACAGTTATCTTAAAGTTACGGAACTCGAAATTATAATAATTAAACATAACATGAAATACCACAAACGATTGAAGCAGTAAAAAAACTGAAAACATTTCAAACTATGAGCTAACCAAACTTTCTGTTACACAAATGCTTTGCAAAATGGAAACTATTAAAGGGTGTGGTTTTTTCTTATTTTATTCATTTTATTTAGCAAATAATTCAATGAAAATGTTTTTAAGTATTATTATAAAATTCAGAAAAGAAGTAATTTTAAGTCTGAGGAACAGCAGGTGTTTTATAGAAATGTACGGCAGTTTTTGAACAAACCCAATAGGATAACATTTTACCGCAAAAATAGTCTTATAGTTCAAAAATTGCGTCTACCTACATGTTGCAATTATATTAACCTAGATTTTTCTACTTTGCAGACCTTTTTGAAAATAAAGAAAAGCTGTCGAATTATTGCAAATAAAATTACAGTTCTTGAAGACTCTTCGTCATTTAAAGTATTTTTGTATTTATAAAAAAGGTTGTCTTTGAAATCGTGGGGTTTTAACCGAAACTGAAATCTAAAGGATTACCAAATTACACAATCTTAGACTTGAAATTTTCTGTTGTCCTGAATTGTATACATTTTCGATGATTCAAGACGATTAAAATTACTAAAAAAGTGTCCAGACCGGGGATCGTACCAGGGATGTTGCGATTGTGAAGGCCGATTTACTCACACTAGGGCACAAGCACAAGCACAGGCACAAGCACAAGCACTAGAACAAGTCGTTCACTTCACACTACGGCACAAACATAGCCAATATAATTTGAAATTGAGCTTTGCCACATGTTCTGATCCTAGTGTAAAACAGTTTAGATTGGCTACTAGCGTTGTGTTTGTGCAAAAAGTTACACTGAATTCAACTCTGCGTTGTGCTTGTGCCTGTGCCTGTGCCTGTGCTTGTGCGCTAGTGTGAATCGGCCTTAAAAGACACCGCTCTGACAACGAGCAAATCCACGACGACTAAATGGGAAAACGACTTGCGACCCCACCAATCAACTACTCTTTGTGCGAGCGCCATTAATTAATATTATTGATTAAAGATTAAAGATTAAAGATTAAAGATTAAAGATTAAAGATTTACCATATTTGTTTAAAACTGACAACTGAAATCTAATAAGCTAGTTCAAAAAGTATAAATCAGACTGTGGAAGTTAGCATAATTTTAATAGATGCGAAGCATCACAGTTTATTTCACTCATGCACAACACTAAAATAATCAAATTCATAAATTAAAATTCTGGTAAATAATTCAACAATAGGAAAAGTCCCATCCAATTAGAAAAAAATTAATCCCAGAAGACAGGTTGTCCCAACAAGGTCTTCCAAAACTGTAAGAAGTTTCAAAACCAAAACTTTTCGTTCCAGTGAACTTGGGCAGTTTAAAACTTTTAAAGTTTTGACCCTTATTTGGAGCCTGTGCAGCCCAAAAAAATGTGCATTGAAAACTGACATGACGCAAAACTGGAGGCAATTAACTGCACAAAAGTTTGTTTAGAAGGTTATTTTTCCTGTAAATTCGTTTATCAATCGGACACAGCAAATGCTGTACACATTTTACCTTGAAAACATTTTGTAATTGTCATTGAAACCATGGGGAAAAAACCGTTTTGAGACAAACATTTGACTATTTTGTTAAAAACTTTACTGTTCCCCTGTGGGGTTTGGTGTGAAAAATTTTCTCCAAACGGATTACTTTAATACTATCTCGAGGCCACTGTTACTAGAATAGCATCAAGAGTTTATAATAGGAAGAGTATGACACTCAGCTCTTCCTAATACAATAAGCTTGCAATATGCTCGAAACATGAAGGCCGAAATCTCGGGGGAGGGGCTTCTCAGCGTGTAAACATGCAACGCTGACATTTATCAAAAAAGATCTTTTTAACGATATGGCAATTATGTAGTTAGGTTCAGGCAATCTCTTACAAATCCGGCAACAACGTAAGGCATTTTGAAGAAATGGTGAAACTCACAGAATTTTTGTGGAAAAGATGGCCGCTTTTGTAAGAGATTGCCTGAAGCGAACTACATAATTTTTATATCGTTAAAAAGATCTCGTTCTACGCAACATATAAAAATTATTGCAGTGCAATTTTGCTAGCCCAAGTTATAGTGTTTAATCCGGCAAAAACGCCCGTTTTTGAAGAATGTCAGGGTTGTATGTACGCTGAGAAGCCCCCCCCCCGAGATTTCTGCCTTAATGTTTCGAGCATACTGCAAGCTTATTCTATTAGGAAGAGCTGAGTGTCTTACTCTTCCTTTATAAACTCTTAATAGCATCAACCGACAGTGTACAGCTATCCAACACTGCCATTTTAGTACAATAATAATTAAGGGTCACCAAGGCTACTTAACCCAAAGCTACAAGCAAAGGGACAAAGAATTTAGTGAACTGAAATCTAATAAATTTCTGGAAACTCAAATTGACCGTCTTTTTCCCTTCCTCGCTTTGGTATCACCGGATGATCTTGTCGAATCTCTTCATTTGAAACAAGGGATGCAGGAACACGTTTGGAAAAATCAGGATTACCAATTTCCTGCCTACTTCTAATTCGAAAATCATAAAAACCGGCTTCGGAGAGTTAACATAATAAGCTGCAAAATTTAGTAACAGCCCCTAAACGCAGGGCCGCCAGCAGTAAGCACAGATGTTCCACAGTTAAAATAATTAAATTTTATTATTAATAGGACTGCTTTCGACATATATAGTCAACCATATAGAGTGGTATAGTAAGTTTAAGTTGTTAGTTATGCGAAATCAAAATGTGTAATCAAACAGTAGTTAAGGGGAATTGTGAAATGAATCATTCGCTCTGATATTTATACTAAACCAACGAAACGTGCAACTTTTTGTAAGAAAAAACAACTTTCGCAGACTATCACAATTAATTAAGTTAACCTTTTTGGGTTGTACGTATAGTAGGGGGGAGGACAAAAATTAGTTTAATTTTAAAACGTTTGTTTACTATGACTCAAATTTTTATTAACTACTACAAAACTTCTAACCAAAAACAGGTGAGAAAACTCTTTGTCACAAGCTTAGGGCAATGAAAACTAGTCTAGAACTAAATTATGAAATGACATCATTTTTTACATTTCTCAAGTATTCCAAATACTTAAAGTTTTGAGATTGTAGTCGGTGTTCTAGCGCCCACTTGATCATAAAGTGTTTTTGTCTTCAACAAGACGAAGAATTAACTGCTAAATCGTTCTTGTTACAACTGGTCGACACTTGTTCTTTGAGACATTCTTAACACTGAAAGCGTTGAAGCAATGTGTAAAAGAAATTCTTTTCAAATTTTCGAATCGTCTTCGGTAACTCGAAAACAAATTAGGATTAGTGAAACACGAAAAACTGGGACTGCCACTAATTTTGCAAACTAAACTTGCTGTGATCAGCTGATTATTAGCGAATACAGCTAACAATTAAAAATAGAAATAAGTGTAACAATTGTGACCCGAAGATTCCATACCCACAAACTTCGACAGATTAATTAACCTTATCAGCCAAACCAAGTAGGTTTCTTTCGGTACGCAAGTTGTTGTCACAGGTTTTGGAAACGCATATAACACAGGAATAGACGAGATTTGATACATATTTGCGAATAAATCGAAATTTACGAATACCACGCATATTCGAATAGTTGTTTACGGAAAGTTAATGATAATTCGATGAACGAATATACTCGAATTATTCGCAATTTTCGAATAATACAAGTAATTTGCGAATTATTGAATTATTACCTCGCAAATGCTAACGAAGACTCAAATACCAGCTTTCCTAGTCGTCCATATGATTAGTATTAACCCCGATTAGTGTCTCTCTCTCACACACACACACACACACACACACACACACACACACACACACACACACACACACACACACACACACACACACACACACACACACACACACACACACACACACACACACACACAAACACACGCACGAACGCCTGTAGTATAATAAAAAGATAAAACATGTCTTGAGAAATAAAGTCATTTGAACTATACATTAACATAGGGTCGGGTCCTGGGGGGGCTCCACCAAAACATTTTGAGGGGGCTTGTACCTTGAACAAAAATTTTCAGAGGGGCTTGTACCTCAAGAATAAATTTGTAAAATTTTTCGAAAAATTAACGCTAATTTTATTAAAATTTGCAATTTTTTGTCAAAATTTGCAAATATCTTCAATTTTTGGGCAAAATTTCAAAATTTTGCCCGATTTTCCAGAAAAATTAAACATGTTAGCTAAAAAATTCCTGCGAAGCCGGAAAGTTTTTGAAATTTGACTGTAAAAACTCATTTTGTCCTGCTATTTTTGGTTACCCCTTGGCCATTTTTTAGTTACCCCTAGGCGGTAGGGCTTGTACCTTGTCCGGGTTGGGGGGCTTGGACCCCCCAGACCCCCCCGCGTTAACCTATGATTTGAACGATTCCGGGATATGTGCGGATTAAACCAATATTTTAGATCTAACGCGTGTTGAAAATGAAAACCATGCCCTGCCCCCAGATTTCCACTTTAATATACTCATTAAAAACCGTAAATGCAGTCTGAAAAACACGTACTCATCAATTTATTTATTCTTGGTACAGGTAGGTAGGAGTTTGAATATATACCATCTGTTTGTGAAAGTTTCACTTTGCCTTCTGGCTGTTTTGGCCACAAAGATATACTTAAGCTGAATCCAGGACCACCAAAGGATTTGTTACCGTGGAATTCTGAAACTTAATGTCATGCATTTACGAATAATTTAAATTTGGTTTATAAGAACCTAATGTCATATAAATTAAGATACAAGGTTAAGATAAAGATACCTTCAGGAAATTTAGCAAAGTCAAAGCTGAATAACATTTCACATAATAATATTATGCAAAAGATAATTTCAGAAACAGTCACAAATGTTGAATAATAAAACTAAATCCTGTCGGTAGCCTAACTAAATCCTCCCTTAACTGAAACATTTATTGCTGTACTGTAGTTTGAACCCCCAGATCAACCAACTGCACTAGCTTCAGCATAGACGAGCCAAGCCTAAGGGCATTTCTATTTAAACCACAGTGCCATTAAGATTGTACACTACTTAATACTAACAAATATACAATCTACAATTTACCTTTATGTTTGGACTTTAAGACGGCGTAGCCGGAAAAATACTTTAGATGTGTTGTTGGTGTAGGTTCAGGAATCCCCACTTTCATACTACTGTCAAGATTATCCGAGACGGGTGGACGTAAAATGACGTAACTGCGATTTTCCGACTTCGTTTGTCGCATTTCCGGAATCAGAAAATTTGACCTGACGTCTGGAGTTTCCGTGAGAAATGTATCGCTGTAGCTAGTTGTGGTAGAGATATTTGGATAAGTAGTATCAGGTGATGTTGGTTGAACCGCAATACTCGGAGAGAATAAGTCTGAGGTGTTTGAAGTGGTGGAGATTTCAGGCGTTGTTGAATGAATTTTGGAGGTATCAACGGAACCAGTTTCTTCAGTTACGGCACTCTAGAAACAGCAACTTGTAAAAAAATATTTTCAGATATACCTCTGTTTGAAGGATTGGCGGTTCCAACAACAGTTTTAATGCAACCTTACTTAATCAAAATTAGAAACAATAACGCACCGGATTTTTACCTATTGACCCGTCATTTTGGCTGTCATAAAAAATCGAACTTTAAAAACTACCCAATAAATGCAATATATCAAAAACATGTACTATTTCGGTTATCTCCAGTTCTTCATTGGATGTTTCAGAGATCACTTGTGAAGCTAAAACACTAAGCTTGACCATAAATTAATACATGGAAATGTAAATATATGCAGTGATTAAACTATGAAATTTCATGAAAGCTTACAATTTTATGTAGTTACTTTATATATAAAACAGCATTAGTTTATCTCTGAAAAAGTATATATATGGTACTAATTTCATGCCAGCACTATTCCCGTTGAAAACTTAATCATAACTTTGCGATGGAGGGCTTTTGAGCCAGATGACAAAAAATCCTGATTTAGGGTTTTGTCCGTATTCTGATTTTGGTGTCGACTTCTGAAATATGACAACACTAACTTCCAGCTATGTCCTGCTTGATAACACTGTCACAAATTGCACAGAAGTTTTTTGTACCAGTCGACCTTTCTAATGATGGACATTCATGTAATGTAAGAAATGAAATTGTCACGTCAGCACCTGAGACCCGAAAAATTGAGACCTTACACTACAACCGCTAATAGAATTATAACGAATTGAATTACTCAATTCTCCAATGGTCGGGCATCGAATGCATTCAATGATAACACTCCGACTGTTATCAGTGAATGTGGTAATCAGCTTTCGTCGACTACAGTACTGTCCAGACTTGTAGGAGAAGAGACAGCGCGCTGACGCCGACGCGGGCTCTGGGATGAAGGCGGCGGAAAAGCAGAACTGACTTGACGTGCGGCAAAGTCCAATGCAGTCGTGGACTGTGTTGGCACCAGTTTCCTGAAAGTAGGTACGACTGAGCCTTGGGTTTGGCTCGTGGAACAGAACATCAAAATGCAACCGGCCGGGGCAACCTAAGGCAATGACAAACGGCTTAGAAAAAAGTTAACAATAATTAGAATTTTTATAACAGCAAACAATAGCCACTTTTGATTCCAAAAACTCTGATTTCGATTGGCAAAACTGACATCCTTAAGTTAAACAACCTTAGAACAGACGCCAATTATTTTGTGCTTGGTTCTAAATGGGCAGCAAATACGGAGCAAATCTGCAATGCTCGAAGCTCACAAAATATGACGTATTACATCCAATTGACGGAAATTGACTGTAATAGGATATGTACAGCGATACCAATTTATCCCACCATAATTGTTACTGTCTTTATCCGAGATTTTCTAGGAGCTGGCCGCTCAAAGAGGGAAACCCCTTTGAATGGAGCTGACGGGTGTTTACGATGCAGCGAAAGCAGTAGCAGTAGCCTTGTCTACGCCTCGGGTAATGGCGATGCTATATGCAATTATTCAATGCCAGACCGTGGTCCCTGAACAAAATTTTGGTCTGGCGTTACCCCTCATCGCGGAAGCAACTGGGGTGTGGCACTGTGGGGGAAAAGTACAATTGTAGGGAGCTAAAACTGTTATACCTTGAGAGATAGTCTGAAGATACGGCCACAAAACGATTAAGATTACTCTAATGCAATGCATTTCAAACTGTAACACAGACACAATCCAGAAAGCTGGAAACTATGAAATAATGGAAAACTTGAACTCAAAAAATTTGCAGCTAAAAACAACAACCAGTCATTAAATTTAATTTCTAATTTTATATCTTAGTGGATTGAACTAGGACGACTGCATCAATGTTAACTACGTATCATGCTGAGTCCAAATTTAGCAAACATAACTTTTAATTCAGTTGAAAGTTTTTGGACTTATTGAAATTTTAGTGATTTGTCAAACACTAAAATTAAGTTATGGTTTCTAATGGGCTATTATTAAGAAGCCGACACAATGTTGTGCGTGTACATGTGAGTGAATCAAAAAGCCCCCCAATTTGAACAGCGTTAACAGACAGCCTTGTCAGCGGATAAATAGCTGGTCTGTGGCGAAAACCTTTTTTATTTTTTAATTTTACACAAATTCAATTTACAAAGAATGAGGATCAAAAACTCCAAACATTGCTGTTTCATTAGAAGAAATTAGACCAAGTCATTTAACCCTTGGGAAGAAAAGGGTTAATGAACAAATCCAAAAATGCAAATTTGAACTTTTGACAAGTTTTAAAGTGTTCAATCCCAAGTAACGATTTTTAATCGAATTCATTCAAACCTCATAAAATTAAAACAACTAATTAATCATTTGTTTAAGTAATTGATAAATCAAAATCCTCATCTCTACCACAGAAGGCAAGTTCCTATTTAAATTTAAAGTCAATAAGTAATATTAGGGCTCTCGCTCTGATTATCTTGTCTATCAAGTAAGAAAGTTCCTAATTAATTAATTATTTAATTAATAACTAATTAATTAAATTAATGTTTAATTATTAATTATTTAATTGTTTTAGTTACAAGTTACTAGGTATACAGAAAGAACTAAAATATCGAGCAAACATTCACTTTACAAACAGGTACTTAGCAGTAGTGTTTGAGGCCGGCCGGCTTCAGCCGGCCGGCCGCCGGCTGGGATACAAATCGCCAATCCGAAATTTACAAAATAGAGCAACTAAGCTTAAAATGGACTCCAAACATAGTTTTGCTAATTTTTTATGCTATGCTGTGCTATTTTTCTAAGATGATATCCGAAAATAAATATCTTAGCAGTTATAATAACTGCACTGCAAACTGCACTAGGCCGGTAGCCGGCCGGCCGGCCGGCCGCCGGTCGGCTTACGGGCTCACCGGCCGCCGCCCTGCCGGCCGGCTCACCGGCCGGCCGGCCGATGGGTGCGGCCGGGCCGGCCGGCGATCGTCCGGCCGGCAGCCGGCCGGTGAAACCCCGGCCGGCCTCAAACACTACTTAGCAGACTACTACAAATACATTACTGAATGGTACAATAAATAAGAAGCAATACAACCGGTTTTTAGAGGTTCATCCTACTTTTAGAACTCGGATTCAAAGTGTCTCAATTGTTTTGTCGATATCACACTTTACCGAGTTGTCCACAGATCCGAAGTCTTCCACTTACTAGTGAAAGGTTGACATCAGGATCTGAAAGATGTGAAGAAAAGTGTCCAGGGCGAGGATCGAACCGCCGAGCTTTGGTTTAAGAGTAGAACGCTCTACCACTTGCGCCACATCCCCGTTGAGAGTAGGTTATTACGCTGATTTCAACCTTTCTGGGTTGCTGATATTTAACATACTTATTCACTTATAAGTTGCAGCACAAGGCTTACCGAATAAATATCCAATTGACAACTAAATGCACAAAGAAGTCCTTTTCGGTGTCTACAGCAAAACGAAGAAGGTAAGAAAAATTGGAAACTATGACGTTTGCTAAAGGGCTTTTCTGGAACCCAAAATTTTCGATTAAACTTTCAAAGTGATCATAAGTTTCCAGCGCAGATAAGCGGGGCAACCATCTCTTATTTTGGCAAATATTCAAGCGGAAAGTTGCATCAAACCACTGACATTTTGGACAATATTTGAGGAAAAACCAATGCCAAACTGTCACAGACAAGAAATTTTCTACGTATGACGTCATCTACAAACTGATTGCGCCATCTCATGACAGTAACATACCATGACATCTTTGACTTCCGCTGGCTTTGAATTACAGCTGATTATTCGTCAAGACATATTACTTAAATAGTGCTCACTGCTCGGTTCAGTTCATTCCGTGTCTGATCCATTGGCGTTATGGCAAACCTTCTTTCTGCTGTTGTGCTTCTTGTTGTCTGCATCAGCGTTGCCCTTGGTGAGCTTATTTTCAGTGAGATCAAGAATACATAATGATAAGAGTATGACAAGCGTCACACTTTATGCAGAGAATGCCAAAACTATGCTATGCGTTCTATCGGCTGATTTTCCCCCACAAATTGACACCCTCCCGCACCACCCCTGTATGGATACATAGTTCCAAACGGGTGTCGCTCACTCGCTTAGTATATTTTCTACATGTAAATCTTAAACATACACGCTTATACCCCCTCCCCAAACTAGACCCTTGTTAATTTCAACGTGTAATTAGTTTATACAAAGCAGCGAGCGACCCCCGTTTGAACCCCGTACCCATATAGGGGCGGTGGGCGAGGGGGTCAATTTGTGAGGGGGTCAGCCGATAGCGCGCACAGCATAGTTTTAGCCTTTATTGCATAGAGTGTGACACTTGTCATACTCTTATCATTATGTACTCTTGGTGAGATAGCCTAGGCTTATTTTGTTTTACCAGACTGCAGTATTATGATACAGTTTCACACAGTGTTTCCAAGATCAGCGCTATTTTTGGTGAGGTTATCTTTATTAAAACAGAAAAAGCTTAGTTAGTTTTTCCAAAGCGTAGTTTTATGCCACAACATGAACTGTACAAGGTTTGCACGTAAGCCAGACTAGTCTTGACGAAGAACTGGAAACCGACTAAGAAATAATTTTGCCGGATTAGGAGTAACGTAACTGCGCAACTGCTTTAAGCTCATAATTTGTGGCAGTATAACTCTAAACACAGCAACCAGAAATAAATCTATTGTTCAGTTGATTTTCGTTTCAAATCCAGATATTTATTTTCTTGTTTTAGCGGCCCATGCATTTCACGTAGACAATCGCTGTCCCCACAACGTCCACGTGTTTACTAATAGTAAACAGTACAACGTGAATCGAGGTGGCAGAGTAACTATCCCAGTTCCTGCACATTGGTCGGGACGGCTCTGGGGTCGAAAATCCCTTGGACATCAACCATACAAAGATACTCTGGTTGAGTTCACTTTTGATGGCCACGGCAACCAAGACTACTACGATATCAGTTTGGTCGACGGGTACAACTTGCCTGTTTCTGTGGAACCAAAGCCAGGAACCTTCACTTCTGGACCGGGTCAGTACTACTGCAAGAAGGCTCAATGTAAAATGGATTTGAGCAGGCAATGTCCTCACCAATTGAAATACAGTGAAAATGGTCAAGTGGTTGCCTGTCAAAGTGCTTGTGAGAAATTCCATCAGGATATCTACTGTTGTGCCAATCGACACGATAGACCAGAGACCTGTCAGCTCAGAGATTGGCCTGTCAACTACGCTGGAAAAATCAAAGCCATTTGCCCCGACGCCTACAGCTACGCCTACGACGATCAAGCTTCTACATACACCTGCCGTAGCAACGGAAATCAAAACTCACAATACAACGTCGTCTTTTGCCCTTGAAATGAAGCTTGCGAATTGAGACATTGCAGTACTTTGATTATAAGTCCTTGATGCATTGAAACAATGTCACTATCAGTTAGCAATTGGCAATTACTAATTATTGAAAATTATTTATAATTACAATTGCAATTACAATAAATGGTGCGGTTTAGGTCGGTTGGTGCCTTAAAGCTAGTTACTATATTTCCAGTGCAATGCAGTTAGATCCACCAAACATCGGGTGGTGAGTTCTGATATTATTATCATTGCATTGCAGCCTTATCAAGAGTCCATAGTAGGAAAACTAGAAAGTTCTAAATACGAATAACTTTCCTTAAGAAGCCACTTTTGCGAGAAATTCGAGTGCATTTAAGGTCTAAATTTTAGGAGCGCTTTTAATTTTGTTAAAGCATAGCATACCTTTAGGAGAAGCAATACAGGAAAACAGTGTCAATCCTGACTTTAAGAAACAGACTAAACCATAGGTTAACGCGGGGGGTCTGGGGGGTCCAAGCCTCCCCCCCAACCCGGACTAGGTACAAACCCTATCGCCGTGGGGGTGGGGGACAAGGGGTAACGAAAAAATGGCCAAGGGGTAACCAAAAATAGCCGGAAAAAATTAGTTTTTACAGCAAAATTTCAAAAAATTCTGGCTTCGCCGGAATTTTTTAGTTAAAATGTCTAATTTTTCGGGAAAATCGAGCAAAATTTTGAAATTTTTTCCAAGAATTGAATATTTTTTGCAAAATTTAACAAATTTATTCTTGAGGTACAAGCCCCCCTGAAAATTTTTGTTCGAGGTACAAGCCCCCTCTAAATGTTTTGGGGACAAGTCCCCCCAGGACCCGACCTCATGTTAATGTATGGACTAAACCATTACAGACTTTATCGTGTTCACCAGATTTTCGAGGCTGTCCCTTAAGAGCTGACTGCAATTAAGAGCTTTATAGCGCATAATTTGTGTTCAAGGAGTGTGATGGTAATATACTAAGTATGTTTGGCTTTTGCAGTATTTTGTGAGATTTTCCTTGGTGGCAAGTTTTGGGGAAATGAAGAGAGACACGGTGATTTAAGTTTATATCATTTACTAGAGACTGATGCAGATGCCAATGACTAAAACCAATTATGTTTTCTGCTTTGTTATAATTATAATACTTAAATTTTAATTATAATCATTTAAATGTTTGCCAAATACTCCTTTCGATATACGAGCTCCAAGTCTTTAGCATTAAATTAGTAGTTAAATTAGTACTCAAAATACAGCAATTTCATTCGCACTTTGTTGAGATAGGATAGTATCAGTCGTAGAGAGGAGCACGGCCTGGAATTTTTCAGGCCGCCCCCCTCCAGCTGAAAAATCTGCCCCGGCCATGGCCAACCGACCCCCAGGGGTGACTAATGATTACAAAATGGGAAAGTGTTTCGCAATCGCATTTTGATAATGTAAAATTAACGGTTCAATATTTTGCAGGCCAAACGAAACGCAATTTCTTGAGATTTATCGTAAAGACAGAATTACGTTTCAATACCAATTTTCGTACCCGAAAATATAGAGTAAATACCGAAAACTCCGGTAAATACTCAAATTAACAATTGTTATAGTTTTGGATGGGAATTTGATAAACTTTAGGATACAATCATTGAATAACTAATGAAATAAAATTGAAGAAGCGGTCGTAGCACCTCTCGCTACTGCCAAAACTACACTCGAATCATATCACATTAGTACACATATCTAATCTATGACATTGAAGTTTGATGATCGTAAAGACTATGATTTATGAGTGTAAATCTTGAAAGATATACATTTGGAAATTTGAAATTTTAAATTGAAATTCCAAACTTTGCAAACCAAATGTTTTTTCAAGAGGCATGTACAGATTTTAAAATTTACAAACTAAACTATAATGTGTCGCACAGAGTTTCTAAATGAGAAATATTACTTAGGGAAGTGATGTATACTGAAAAACGATGGAACTAAAACATGAGTAAATAACTATTGAATTGCGATGCAATCCGTTAACTCTCTGTTTCTGTGATGAGTTAAGATACAGCTTTGGATATAGAGCTGTACGTTAAGTTAAGATTGTTCATTGGGGCACTGGATGGCTACAATCGGACAATTAAATGCATTTGACCCGACGGAAGAAATCTGGTCAACCTATATTGAACGGGTCGACCAGTTCCTGATTGCGAATGACATTCAAGCGGAAGAACGGAAACGTGCCGTTTTCTTAAGAACTATTGGCTCCACAACCTTCTCCCTATTGAAATCGCTGATTTCTCCCGCTATTCCCGCAGACCTACCGTTGCCGCAACTCAAAGAGACTTTAAAGCAACATTTTGAACCTAAACCTCTTAAGATCGCAGAACGATACAAATTTCACAATCGCCATCAACAAGAGTCAGAAACTGTCAGTGATTTTCTCGCAGCGTTGAGAAAACTTGCTATGCACTATGAATTTTCTGATTTGGATGACAATTTAGATTTGTGTGTGGGCTGAAAAATGACGGCATTCAGAGAAAACTTCTAGGTGAAAGGGACGTTTGCTTACCAAGAGCTTTCGAGTTAGCCCAAAGTATGGAGCTAGCCGCCAAGAACTCCAAGTTCTTACAACATTCGCGGTCAGAGAATAGAGTGTCGACCGTAAATAAAGTGGCTTCGCCTGGTAAATCCCACCGTGGTCCAGCCCCATCAAAGACTTTGCAGTACCCAAAGTGCTTTCGATGTGATAAATCCAATCATAGTGCTGACAAGAGCTGCTTTAAAGACACCAGCTGTCACAGCTGTGGCATCAAAAGTCACATTTCGAGCACACACACACACACACACACAATGTAACTGAACGAAGTAC
>JASAND010010117.1:0-49960 GCA_030248195.1 Trissonchulus latispiculum
AAACTTGTACAAATGTTCTTTGTCTTTGGCATAAATACTGAAATGTATTTATTAATACTATAAATGCCTTTGTTTAACTATTTTGATTTCAGCAGACTTGTGGATATCTCAAAACAGTTCCTTAAAATGCTTCTTTCATTATGGAGAAATTCTCGGTATATCCTTTTGTTCCCTCGTGAAAGCAGGGCAGAAGCTAATAATTAAACTTTAATTTTATGTGTGTATTTGTTTGCGCTGCCTTGATTGTTTATTGCTGATAATAAAAGCTAATAAAACCGATTCAACGTGTATTATCAAGAGTACATAATAAAGAGTATGAAACTCTTACACTAGCATGTACAAATCATGCTAGGTATGCTCGGTTCATTAACTCGGGACCCCCCCCCCGTAACTTCCGGGGGGGTCCCACTTTGCACTAATTACACGCTTTCATATAAGCGTGTGTCTGCTCGCTGATTGGCCCACTAGCCTAAGGCTTACTGTAGGTAGTTTATTAGTTATTTTTAATTAATTAATTATAACTTTAATTAGGTTAATACAATCAAAAAACTAATTCGACAACTTTGTAGCATTTTTTCTGCTCTTTCCAATGATATAAAAATTGTTGCACAATACATTCCCGCGAATTTTGAACATCGTTCAACATTCATTCAACACGTCATTTTGAACATGATGAAACATCCTTCAACTAGGTTTCATGTCATCCGTCAATTATCGGCTAGCCACAAATAAAAGCTCGTGTGCAATGGGAGCCCAGGAAAAAAACTAGAAGCAGTAGCACATCAACAAATAACTAAACTTCAATTAATAATCACATGTCAAATTATTTTATTAGATAAAAGTCGAGCCAGGAAGAATTAAAATACTTACAATTGAAGAATTTTTAGCCATTTTGCTATCACTGCTTGTTCGTGGTAAACATTTTTAAAACAGGAACATTTATTTATTAGTACAAGAACCTGAGTCTCATAAAATTTAACATGTATGTAGAACCATCACAGTACATACCGTACCTATTTAATATAGAAATTAACACATATTTAATTTAAACATAAAATAGCACTATTACGTTCAACCCGACTTTACTTTCGTTTGGGATAGGAAAACTAAACGGAGCATATGAAAAATACCAAAAAGGTGGGCCATAGGTAGCGCCACAAGTTTCTGCAAGGGCTATGTACAGAGAAGGAATATAGCATGCCGCTATATCCCGAACATATCGTCCTGATATATTCCGCAGACACACATAACCTGTGGCAGGTCAGACCGACCCGTAGGTTGACCTGTTGTCTAACGATGTAAGGGCATAGTACACCTGCAACATTAGAGAATCTGGATTCACCCAACGCTAAAGGCAAGCAACAGGTTGAATGTATACAAGTTCTTCTGATGTAGTTGAGAATGGTGTCTGGCTTGGTAGTCAAAAGGTTAGGGTTTCGAATCCAAGCAAGGCTTTTTTAAAGTTCAAAACATGGAAAAGCGGTGCTATTGACTAAAATCAGAAAGGCGACCTTGGTACAAGGCATCGTTTAAAGAATTTTTATTGTTTTAAATTTAATTTTAATTTATTAAAAATCTTAATTTAACATCGTACACATATATAAGCTTAGAGATTCTAGTGGAGCTGTGCAATATCAACAAAACGCTAACTGAGATTGAGATCTAAAACATTTACACAGACACAGAACACAAACAAAACAGAAATGTTTTCAATGCCCAGTCTAAGCAGTATGAGTATAAATAGACTGCAGGAACTACTGCAATTAGTTTAATTTTAAAACATGGTGCCAGCAGGCGATAAAAGGTGATAAAATATTTTATTGACAGAGGGCCTTTTCGCGCGCGAATTTTAAAAGAGCTGAGTGAAAATAGTTAACCCGTTTAACCCTGCAGATTAATAGAGAAAGTATAAAGTCAAAATATTAGGTCATAAAATTCAATAGGTGACGATGATAAATTAAAACGTCACGGACAGAAATTTTCAGTTTCCTTTTAAAATTAAAATCTGTCTTTCTATAGCTTGGTAACATTGAAATACTTTGATATATGCTGATATGATATGCTTTGATATACTGTATGTGAGCACTGGAACTTGTGCACTAGTATGACTAATTGTAATATTATTTGATGCTCCAGGTCTCTGCATACTACAGATTTTGCACTTATTGCAAGTAATTAACTTTTAAATTAATACTTTTACTAGAAATTTAATTAAATGCGTATTAAATTACTTGCAAGTAATTAGTTTCAAAATTAGACCTTTTTCATATAAGATCCAATTCCAATATATACCAGCAAGTAGATTTGATGATTTAAACTCAGGGCTAGGTTTATTAAAACACTACGCAAACTCAAAGATTAATCATGAACACAACACAATTCAATTTTAAATCCGAGCTGAGTCACATTATGACCTTAGTATCCTAAATCGTATTTAGCACTGCACGTTTATTTATCTAAAAGCAATACGTTAATTAAAAAGTGGTTGAGCTTTAGATATTCTATTGGCTCTGGCTTTAATATAGTCTGAACGCTTGCTTTAAGCTTCATATGTATCCGTCAAAACTGGTAGCTAGCATTGTTATCTCTACATATACATAAGAGTGGGATAGCTGGCAGCCTTTTAGTGGGGTCGTAATCGCACAGCTAAGCGTTACCGAAGCTCGTTCTCACGGAAACTGCATATCCACCCATTGAACGTTTTCTGGTTAAATCGCTAATACTTCGCAGACGATATAACTGCTAACAGTGACGAGCAAAAAAACTACAACAATCTTGATGGAAGTTGTGGACTATCAGCAGACAACGTATAATGTCCATACATGTGCTTGGGGCGGTTGGGGTTTTCCGTTTTCACCCCCCCCCCCCCCAGACCTGGACCTCACCCCCCCCCCCGAAGGGGTCCCTCACCCCACCAGAATCCAGATTTTTCCGGTTTTTTAGGCAATCGGCCGCCGGTTCACACCTCAAGAACTTACCCTCCTGCACATGTCTGATAATGTCATGGAAAGAAGGTGACAGCCTTATCTTGAGCATTATATAAATTGTCTGTTTTATTTTAGTAGCAGATGGTTGCATAGGTTTGGCAAGTCTGGGTGACGGTGCTCAAAGACTGTGGAGTAACGGATTTATTCCTTTGCAAGTATTTGGGATGGAGGTTTCGAGTTTAATAATCCTGTTTATAGCAGTTGATGTCAGTTTTAGCTTTTCAAAAGTATAGCAGTTTCGGAAAATACTGCGTGTTGTCTGTTTTTGGATTTGTGATTAATGTATGCGTTTCGAGCATTTCTTTATACGCTTACTTTTGCCAGACGACCAGACATTGGGTTCTGTCTGTTTCATTCCATTGGTTTACAATGAAGGTTTCTTGATTTTTGATAATAATTTAGTGATATTTAGCAGTGTTGTCTCAACTATATTACCTTAGTGGCTTTGACTCAAAAATTTACACTTGGAAAGAATCCTGGCCAATCCTTGAAGCGAAAAAGCGGCAACTAAAAGCAACCAAAACAGTAGGCTAGGTAGTTTTGTGGACCACAGTTTTGTGACTGTACTGCATTATTAAGATTGTTATGAAAACATCGTTTATGGATAAAAATCCTGAAATATACCGCATCCTCAGCACACCGTATGCTATGTCTTTTAGTTCCTTTCAATTCTAGCTTAAACTTAGTCATATACGCTCTAAACTACAAACTTTTTGCAAATGCTGCCAGAAATATGTTTCTGAAACCGTTGTCCTTATGTTTAAATGATGTAAACTTCAATGCCATTCAACTACAGTCCCGGACAGAAATAGTGACTACTTTTTCGCGAAAATTCGCAAATTCGCGAAGGCATTCGCGGGTTGCTTTGGAAGAATTTCTTCGCGAAGGCGCGAATGACCTCTCAAACAAGCCTTCGCGACGGAGTTTATAATTTTAATTTCTAGCTGAGAGGAAGGCGACTGAAACTGATATATATATATATATATATATATATATATATATATATATATATATATATATATATATATATATATATATATATATATATATGTATAAGTGCAAGTTGTAACAAAGTTCTCCTATCGTATAATACATGTCTGTTTCTTAGCGTAGATTCTGCAATTATGAAAGTGTACTCATATTGCAGGCGCTATTTTTTCCAAAACATACGTACTCTATGAATGCATTAATATATGCAGTTTAATTGCTTCAACAAATTTTAGGAAACCCGAACACAGCTGTTACTATCTTGGTCATTTAAACTGATAGCTTAGTATAGCAGAGTTTTGAAACTAGGCTAGAAGTGTCAGTGGACTTGTCCTTCATTCTAGTTTGCGTCCAAATAGGAATGAAAGTAGCCAGATTTCTGCATTCGTGCTTATATTTGCATAGAAATACAACAGACACAAATTCACGCAGCTCTGCCTATTGTCTATTGTCTATATCCTACTTTTCACAATTGAATAAAGTTCGCACCAAAATCAAATCTTAGCCAGCATGAACAAAATAGGCGCATACACTTAGCAGTATGCTGTCTATTATTCTTACAAAGCTATTTTAGGCAGGCAGTGTAAGGCCACGTGACCAGTGCTTGCTACGAACTGGTCCAATCAAATTCGACCAATATTGACGCAAGTAATCTTTGCAAATTTGTTGTCAGTGTCTTGAGGCAGACGTTTGTTAGTTGCTTGTGTTTCGTGGCTTAGCTTTTGCAACGACTATGGCACAATTTCTCGACGGTGTGGCTCCTAGCCCGAACGATACTATCACACTGCGCTACCAGGACGATGTCCGAAATTTAAGAAGAGGAGATATTTCTGCCCCGAACTTGGCTCTTCTGTTTAAGGTAAGATTGATGATAATATTTTATATCTCATTGCATTTCAACAGATTCAAATTTTACGGTAAATAACACTGATTTGATTATATACTTTAAAATGCATTTCTCTGTGAAGCAAAGTACAGGAAATTTCTTACGTTTCAGTAAAGTTTGTGGTTATTTTGCTGTAAAGAAGTCAATAATTGTTGTTTGTTTGTTTGCTTTTGAACTGACTTGAAAATATCCGCTCCTATCGAAAACAGCAGCTTCCATTTTTTTGGAATTATTTCAATCCGTTTTCTGACAATTTTAGAAAACGTTTAAACTAACTTAATGCTTAAGTTGCGATTAAAACTTAACTACAACCATATAACGTGAGGGTGGAAGTGGTGTGGGTGGCGGTGGACTCTTCGGCGTGGAGGACAGGGTAACATTCTCAGGACTTTTATGAGATATTTGCAAATTTTACATAGTATTTTGCGGAATTATTCGGTTTAATTAATTTATACCTAACACTTTTTGAAATTTTTCCCCTTGTTTTTTCATTAAACGCTTATGATCTTGTGATCTGTTTACGTATGCAACCTGTGATTTTTATTATATCTATAGACAGGGTATTTTTATGGGGGGGGGGCGGGCCGCGGGGGGTTCCCCGAAATTGACCCCTCCCCCAAAATTCCTTCCCCCGGGATCTTTGGCTTCCCCCTAACTGAGGTCTGCATTTTTGGCAAAAACGGGCAAATATTCTAAAACTTTCCCGCCTTCGCCAGAGAGTTGTTCTGACTGTTGTTAGCCTACATCCTGGCATTTTTGAGAAATTTTTGCGTTTGTACGTGCTAAATGGGCCGAAAATACGAAGTTTTGGCTAATGTTTGCAAAAAATCCCCCAAATTTCTCCACCACCCCGGGCCTGCCTCCCCGGGAAGCCCTCCCCCAGAAAAAATCCCTAAAAAATACCTTGATAAAAGCGGTTGACTTTATTGATTGATACTCTTTGAATTTTATTTGAGACTATCCTGAATTTTCTGTTAATTTCAGCTCGACGCGCCGTCGATTATGCTTCAAGACACGATAGGCGACCGCTGCATTTTTTTCCAACAGAATGGCAACTTTCCAAAGCTAAATGATGCGTTTGCTGTAGAATTATTGGTACTTGGACAACAACCCCGAACGACCAATCCAGCCACAACTCCACAAGGGCAACCCAGGTGAACTTTTGGAATGTTCAATTTTACCTGCATTTCAGATACGTGGTCATGGGTATTAGTCTTAGTTTGGCAGAAAATAGGTTCGTACTAAACATGGAGAGGCTTAAATTTGCGCATCAAAACGTTTGACTTTGCGGTTTATGTGCAATTAATGGGAATCTCGCTGGTTTTGTGACACTGTAGTGTTCTCGTATTGATGAAATGGGGCAGGCCACTACTGGTTTACGCCGTATGAAAACTGCGTTCCAATGTGTGATCTGTCATGATTTGGTTACCAATCCGCTGGTTTGTCCGTCAAATGGATGCCGTCGCATGGCATGTGCGGCCTGCCATGTTTTGAATTGGGCCAATAACGCCGAAGAATCGGCCGAAGATGGAAGCTGTGCGAATTGCCGATCCGTTGATAAGCGGGTCCATTTCAAATTACCATTCCGTGGAATTGATGATGTCTTAGAAATTCTACGTCAATAAGGCAGTGTCAGTCAACAGTATTCATTTTGCAATGACTGTTTTTTATTCTTTAAACTTTTAGTGCTATCAAGAGTTCATAATGATAAGATTATGACACCTGGCCTGCTCTCTGTTGTCAGTGCCAACGTATTCTGCCCGCTATCACATATACCAAATTTGTTGGGGTGACTAGGCGATAGCGGGCAGAGCACTGTTTTGCTCTGACAACAGACAGTAGGCTTAGTGTCATACTCTTATCATTATCTACTCTTGGTGCTATCTAGATATGGCAGTTCGATTTTTATCATTTCATGGTGCATAGTTTGCTGAATGTTGATCTCAATTCAATAAAGGCAACTGTTTCTTTCAACAAGTTATTTATTAGGTCACAAGGTTAGGCATATCGAGCAAACTATTGGTAACAGATATAAATTCAGCAACATAGGCTTTGAAGCCGGAAAGAGAGTTATTTGCTGTCTGGCCATATATATCTTCCGGAGAATAACCGGCAAGCCGGCGTTGTCGTTCTTCCTTTAATCCATCGGAAAGAGGATCTTGCCCGAAATGACCAGGAGTAGTTAGGTTCCCTCCGTCAGCAACATAGGCAGTAGCTGCAGTGTGTGGATCAGGTACTAAGGAGGCGTCAATTGTAGCGGCCAGATTGTTGGTCATCAAATCAACTGGTTTTCCACGACCTGCAACATTAAAAACAAACTTGAAACGTCATAGTAGGAGTAAATAATTTTATTAGATAGAACCGACAGAGCCGGAATACTCCAGTGTTTCCAGCTTAATGGAGAACCAAACAGTGATTCTGATGCAGTATGAGAATCTGATTGGCTGTTGACTACCCCTCGTAGGGGTCAGTAGCGGTATGTACTAGTTAACCGGCCGGTTTTTCTACTTGAGCGTCCGGACCTAAAACCCGGACGAGAAACCTGGGGCCTTTCCAAAAGAGTGTAGAGTAGTGTTTAAATTAACACGATCCTTTTCATGAAAGAGTTAAAAGCGGGAAGTTAAGCCTGAGTGAGATTAAACGAGTTATTATTGCTGATTTTAAGCCTACTAAACTCTACCCTTTCTCGGACAAGTACAAGGCAAATGATACGGAAGGTACGACTCACAAATGCAAAGTTATTTAGGTTTCGCGGGGCTAAAGTTCCGCCGGTATCGCCATACATTTCGATAGGAAATTTAGCACAACAGGACTTCAGTAGAAGATTCACTGTAGTACAACTTCATCTCAATAAATAAATTTCAACACACCAGCAACAGAATGATGGTTTCTGGACAAAACCAGACGTTCCAGCCCGGCACGAACCACTGACTGGGTCACTTCGCTGCAGCAGTAACGATGAATATCAGATGACATATCCAAAGTACCATCATCTACCATTTCCACAAGGGCCTGTTTGAGTGGATACAATACCCTGCTGTTCACTTCCACCCAGAAACGCTCTATTTTGTTATTCTAAAATAATAATAATAATAATAATAATAATAATAATAATAATAATAATAATAATAATAATAATAATAATAATAATAATAATAATAATAATAATAATAATAATAATAGCTAAAACTAAAGCTGGAACAAAACTAAACTTACTGTTTAGGTTACTAAACATCGTTGCACTTGCAAGGAATATTGAGATGTTTATGCCATGAATGTGACAGTCGAGGTTCGAATCCCCGCAACCTCAAGTCTTTCACTAGGTACTTCCCTACAGCAAAGAACTGAACACATGTCTGGCATAATGTCTGACGACTGATCAGGCTGAAGACTGAGACTGGGCTCCGTATCCCGATCCTGAAATAAACGCCGGCACCCGAGTTAAGTCTCTCCACTTTGGATCCCATAGTCCGAGGTTCGAATCTCCGCTGCCACAAAGCTTTCAAAAATCCCCTTGAGAAAGTGACTAACGGCTGTATATCCGGGGATGAGCACTGGCATCGCTTGTCCTTGAAGCAGGACTGGAGATATTCTCCAGGGGCTCCTTTACCTTTACCATAACCCCATAACCCATAACCTTTTGACATTTTCCGGAGGCAACTTTACCTTTACTGGACTAAATGAATACATTGCCACAGAAAACTGCAGCTGTTATGACGTTAAACGTCTTGAAGTGGAGTAGCTTTGGCAAAACCAAACGAGATAAACAAGGACAAACGAAACCGTAAGAACACGTTTAGTGCATACCTCCCAAACCCATTGCTGACAGCAAAACTTGAATTTAAATGATAACTATGTTTTTATGAGCTAGTGCTTACTTGAGTTGACTTAAGCTGCTTGAAAGGGGCTCTTTCCGTATTGCGACGAAACTCCCTGAGTGATTGTTGGACAGACAGGGTAAGAAAGAATTATCCATGGTAACAACTAGGTCCAAAGATTTGAGAGTCGAAATATCTAATAGTAATTTTTTAATGGCATAACTGATGTAACGGGAACAAATCCTGAATAGCCGTCAATAGCGGCAACAATAGTTACTCCAAAGTGCACTAGTTTCTCATTCTGATCAAGGTGTAGCCGATGGCCAAAATAATCCGCAGAATAAGGAATAGGATTAGTTTTCACGGCAACTCCAGTTTGGCGATCTTGGTGATTTGCGTGATCGATTCGCTTAAGAGATGCTCCCACAGTATGCTCTCCAAGGCGCATACCTCCCTTTGCATCAATGAAGCCCTTGACATACTTTCGGCCAGCTTGAGATCCGATCTCTGCAACCGCTCCCCTAACTACGGAATCTATCTCTTCTTCTGAGGGATCGTTCGGAACCAAGCCGTGATCAAAAAGGAAACGTCGAACAGAACTTTCGGACAGTCCCCGAACACTTGGATAGCGTTTAGTTAGCTCAAGTGATATATCTTGAGCAGTGAACCCCTTGCTAACCAAGTCTTTAACTAACGAAAGTTCAATGTAGTTCATTTTAACTAAATTGTACTCGAAAGAAAACGGAACTATTTAACAAGGTTAAAACGTTAACCAATTGAAGACAGTTTTGCTGCATATGATTGGCTGTTTAACATCACGTGACTTTGTTACATTTTGCAAAGAGCTAAAAGCCACTAATTTAAGTAGCTTAGAAAGAATAAAGACAACGTAGAAGAGTTTTGCAAGCGTACAAGCGTAAATGTTATCTGCGCCAAAAAGTAGGAAATAGACATTAGACAATAGGCAGAGCTGCGTGAATTTGTGTCTGTTGTATTTCTGCGCAAATATAAGCACGATTGCAGAAATCTGGCTACTTTCATTCCTATTTGGACGCAAACTAGAATGAAGGATAAGTCCACTGACATAGAAGTCTCAGTGGGTGCTCGCGAATGGACGCGAAGGGTCACTAAGATCAGCCTTCGCAAAAGTTATCCATTCTCACCTTCGCGAATAAGCGGAGGGCATTCGCATTCGCGAAGTGCGAAGGCACTATTTCTGGTCGGGACTGTAGCAGCGGAAACAGCAAAAATAAAATATATCCTTTTTGTCAGAAGGCAAGTCCCCGTCTTGCTCGCTCCCAATATTATGGTTCATTAGCAATGTAGTGTAGGCTGCTCCTTCTGTATCTGTAGCAAATTTTCTGGTCCTGTATTGACATTTGTTTCAGAAATGATTATAAATAATTTTGCTTTGTTCGTATATATTGGCATAGAAACAGGTAGACTATGAAAACGAGGCTTAAAGCAAGAAACTTTTAACAAATAATAATGAATGCCAAATAAAGGCTTAAGTATAGTCCATGTAGTTAAGGTGAACCGTTTGAGCCCACATGTAATTTGACCTGATTTTCACAGCACCTTATATGAGTATGAAAAAGGTTTTGCTCAATCGCTCAGATTATTCCCTATATCAATCCACAAAGACTGCAAATTTAGACCTCTCACAAATTTCTTATTTAGTCTCTTTAATTTTAGAAATTTATAGGAATACTAATTTACAGACTTCCGTTCTACTACCAGTACGGGGTCTGTGTTAGAAATGTTGGCTTGATAAACATGCCGGTTGGTGAGGCGTCAGCGTACGGGAGTGCTGCTTATTTGCAATTACAAGTTGGAGTATCTGCAAAAGAAACGAACGAATTATTCACTAGGTGCTAGCTGCCGGAGGAACATAGTTGTATTTGTAGATCATACAGATGAAAGAACGAACGAAACTAGGATTGTCACTACAGCACCTCCGACCCGAAAAATTCAGGTCTGAGGTGGGGATCGAACCCACAACCTTTGGCGATCTAGGCCAGCGCTCTACCGATTGAGCCACCCAGGCACAATCGAACCAAGCTTAAGGGGGGGGGGGTCGCCGGGTACCAAATTTTATAGTTACCGATTTCGCTCATTTTCGGGTGTAATATACCCCCATATGTGTCCAAAAACAAGATACATTTTTAGAGTCCAGGGTTAATCCAGTTAAGAGATATTGCAGTTCAAATCCCTACAATTTAGTATTTACGCCACTATGCCTCGCTAAGGGCTTCGAAGACGTGTACACATAGGATGACAAAAGACTACGGTATGGTCAATACATCAAATTTAAGCCTCTATCTTGGGCTATTTATTGCTGTGCAAATGACAATGATACGTCAAGCAACGAGCGAGAAACGGCGTTTGAACCATTTGATCAAGCTCCTTCCGACTGTTATTTACTTCAAACTTTAATGCGGCTTAACTTTCTCATACTGCTTTGTAGAGACTTGGTGCAAGAAGATAAAATGTTCAGGACATCGAGAGCTTCAATTTGATATAAAATTTGGCTGTATTTGAAAAAGATGAAAATTTGCGATTTTTTGACTCTAGGCCTGCGTCATCGGACTAAGGCATGCATCCACGATTAAGCACCAGCAATTGCAGTTAAATTTAGCGCACATCTTCCTTTCATATGTGCAAACTGGCACACCGAATTTGATTGGAATAGCTCGGCTTTCACCCGACTTATGGACCATTATATCCAAAAAATTGAGAAAATGACGTATTTTGAGGCAAAACGCCAACGCGGTAACCAAAAGTATGAACTATCCACAAGTAGCAGCATGGATTTTGCGTCTGGAAATTGAACCTCTATTTGTGTACTGTGTTAATATCTATACGCGAAATCTGTGCAGTAAACTGTTAGTTCAGGCCACGACGAAACATTTCTTTGGTGACGTTTTTGTAAGTCAAATTTATGCAAAAACCGGATTCACCCAACCTTGAAAATTTTTAGAAAATCGCTGAGCTAACACAAAAATACTTCATATAGACATTAACACGCTACCTAGTCCAGATTAACATTTTGCCCAGCTATAGCTCGTTTGCTCTTGCACAGCGCTCAAACTTTTGGTTACCGCGAAATTTTCCTAACTTTTTCATTTTCCTATGTTTAACACATGCCGGGGCCACCTTTGGAGGACTATTGTGAAATGTGAATGATAGGGAAAGTTTTGCAACAAACGCAACTGTCTTGTTTCGGGGACTCATGGGGACTACAAAATATGTGAAAATGAGAAAAATCGGAGATGGTCAAAAATTCGCGACCCCCCCCTTAAGTTTGAATTCGTCCCCAAACTGTAGTGACATGTTAGAAGACGCTTTCGCGCCAGCCCACACCGTTTGATGGGAGCAAACCTCGACCGTTTCAAACCGTAGTGGGCAAGACAAATGAAAGAACGAACGAAACTAAGATTGTCACTACAGCACCACAGGCTGACAACATGGAATTCCCACGGACTGAACCAGCGGCAGAAACTACCAGACAAACCGGATGCACCCTGCGCAAACCATGTGTCGTACTCGTTACACGATAGATCCTTATATGTGGACTTCAGAAATAAAGGAACGTTGAAATGTGTCAGGGTCTTTCATAGTTTAATTGAACTTTGAAAATATTAAAATAGAAATAATCCTTCAAGAAATCTCAATCTTGAGTAAAAACCAAGGAAGCAACATAGTCTCTTACAAATCTGTATTATGCTACATCTAACGGGCTTATAATTTTTAGTTTGCTATAAAGGGAGCGTCAACTCAATTTTTCGGTTTGCTATAAAAGAAACGCCAACTCAATATCTAACAATTATATATTTACAACACGGTATTGCCAGTTGTATTAAGTGCACTCCATGTCCACATAATAACATATTCAAAAAATCATGAGAAACAAGGATGCCATTCAGGTTAAATAAACTAAAAGCTGTTAATTGTGCCAATTACCAAAAGGTGACAACAAAAAAGTTCAAAATACAAGATGTAGCTTAAATAGATATCATTACGTGGCAAGTAAGGGCAGCAAGTGAACCATTTCAATCGTAAAACACTTTAATGCTCAAGCAGCCGTTGTTCTTTCCTGTTAAACTGAATAGTACATACATAGTAAATAACAGTGTGATGCGAGTCTGCTTTACTCTTATCGGAGTCTGATACTTGCTCATCAGAGCGGCGTTTCCATGAAACTCGTACTTAGTAAGAAATTCTTTAAAGGCACCCATGAAGGTTGAAACTTTGACATTTTGATTAAATGATATTAAACACCAATTAAAGGCACCCATGAAGGTTGAAACTTTGACATTTTGATTAAATGATATTAAACACCAACTAAGCAAACAGCCAGCAAAGCATTTGCAAGGTGCTTATGTGTGGAGTATACCCCAGTAAAAATTAAGAAGAAGGTTGCATACAACTAACCGAAAACCGAAAAGCTCCTAACGAAACCCGGACCCACGGACTTCTGCTTAAGGTGCTGGTTTCCTTTCGGGTATTTTTGACTCATACGACTTTAATCCTTTACGTAAATGGCTAAAACTTACAAAACAACCTATTTCCGTGCTCTTTAGCATTCTGGGACCAGTCCCGTATTTTTAGGCCAAAAGATGAGAAAGTATTGGTTTTGGCCTTATGCTCCCAGTAGGTAGACAAGACACGGGATTCTTTGTTATGGCTGGAAAGAGGACACGAAAATGAACATTTTTGCTTTTACAACCTTTGAGCTATCTCCAGTGGTTAAGTCAGTATAAGCAAAAAACTGTTTTGAGGGTCAAAAAATGGCCATTTGTGACGAAATCAGTTTTTTTCAAAATTACTGCCATACGTTAAGCACAAAGTTGTCTTATTTATACTCAATCGATACATCGTCCAAATGCACATTTTATGAATGCCTAGTGGACGGACTTTATAGCTTCAAGCTAGAGATTTGGCCGAAAAACTATTTTTGCAAAACTGCGATTATTTTGTTTCGAACATCGATTTCTCAAAAACTACTCGGCCGATTCCGGAGATTTTTGGCAGAATCGAAATTCGTACTTCTGCGGAGGGACGTGTTTCTTGGTTTGGGCTAAAACGTATCGAGCCACAAGAAAACTCAATGCGAAGTTGCGAAATTTCGTGTTACCGCGCATTTGGCCCGATTTTCTGGACCGTTAAGACCTGCTGAGCCAAATCCAAGAAAACGTCCCTCGGCCCATATGTCCTTCATATCGTGGCACAAAAAGAACCTTTGGCCGATTCTTCAGTTTTGAGAAATCGATGTTCAAATGTTTTTGGTCTATATTCATCCTGTTAGATATCAGCATGTCAGAAAATTTCTGCTATTTTTTCCTAATTTTGGCAGTTTCCTAAGCTCATGTGAATGTACAAATAATAAGCTTTAAAACGATGTATAAAGCTCTTTCCAGCTCCCAAAATTAACGAGAATAACAATCATGGGGTAGCTTTTATTGCGCTAACAGTTGCTATGTTTCGTGCAGTGTTTGATTAAACCAACGTGGTTATGATGTCACTTCAACGCAGTTTTACAGAGTGCTCGATATTTGGAACAACAAAAAAACGCCGTTCTACATAGAATAAATACAAACATTTAAAAACAGCAATGTCTGATAAAAGGAATTCATGAAGTAGTACAGATTTTTTTATTTAAAGTAGCTGATTAGCAACTGGAAGATTAGCTTTTACACCTCATACAGCTCTACCTTAGGGTATAGGAAAGTTAATTACGCACTAGCACTAACTATGTCCGCACTAACATTGTAGCAAAGATAGCAGCATCCGCGTGTTGGCAGCTAACGGTTATTGAGCGAAAGATACTAAAGCTAAGATACAAACCTGATTCATAGCGGCACCCGAAAGCCATAAATGCTAGCCCTTTACACAGGAATAACGGAAACCAGCAGGACACAAAATCACGTTACGTAATTTGGATTTTTGAAGGGCTAAGTTTCCACTCAGAATGACGCTTTGCAACAAACACAAAACGGCGAATGCAAAGAAAACAAACTTAATCTACAACTAATTTTTTTAGTAAACTCGCTTTACTTACTAAATCTGCCCGATAATTCAAAAATCCAAGAATTCAAGAATCATCCGTTGAAGCCAGCACGTCATCAGTAAAATATTTTTGTTGCAAATATGTATGGTGGTGGATGGAAAGGGGAAAATATTATGCTTAAATAAACGTGAGGTCTAAGAAAGAGCTATATCACCAGCAGACACCTTTCCAGATTGTTTCTTGAAAAAGCTAGCAACTTTAGTTGATTGACTCGCCATTGTGGTACTCCGGTGTGGAGTCTTCTTGCCAGGTATTAAACGGAACAAAAGATTCTTTGCAGCGGTTGCAAACATTTTGTAGTTCAACGCATAAATAGCTAAATTAATGCTGGAATTCAGAGGAACTAATGTCATTACGTAGGGAGAAATAATTCTATAGCTTTGGGGGTTCTTATCTAAATAGGATGTCTTCAAAAAAATTCTAATAATCCCAGGTACGGTTACAAATATTGTTGTCCAGAATACAACTTGACCTACGGCTTTCGTAACTTTGATTTGCCGCTGCCGTTCCCTTGCTATGGAATCATTTTGCGACGTGGGGTTGCCCTTGTATGAGAATCTGCTAGTCAAGGCAGTCAAAGTTACTATGTATAGGACAGTTGACAGTACACCGCTAATTATCATAAGATTGTTATCAAATAAGAAGAACCCTTCGTTATAGACTAATGGGATAAAGCAAATGGAATCAAGTTTCGAGTCATCAGGCATGAACTTTAGGGTATACAAAAATGCAGCCTGTGCTGTGCCACAGACGCCAAATACAAACGCAAAAATACATACAACATAGCTTCGTCCGAAACTTTGATACTTCTGAAACAAGAGGACAGACATGCTTCTATCAGCCGCAATAAAAAAGGTCATAAGAGTGGAGCATTCCATTCCGAACACCTGAATGGGAATAAACCCATTCCTGACGCAATCCAAAGGAGTTAGCTTCTCATCAGGATCAAAATAGAGTGCGCTGGTCAGTCGTTGAATTCCTCCACCCAAATTGGCGAGTCCAATAGCCCCATCCGCTACTTAAATACAAAACTCAAATAGAGCGGTAATCTCATTTGGTTTAAATATAGATTTTTAATCGAATTTGGCTTTGATTTTGATGCTATGATTCAAGTAAAAAGTGAATAAGGTGAATACGTAATAAACTGAAAGCAAGAGTGCATAATTGCACTATATATAAGAAGAAGAGTAAGCCACTAGAGGGCTCCTCTTCTTGGCATTGCGTAACGGTGCTCCGACCACATACGCGAATGTTCCCCCGTTTGGTGGGGGTGGGGGTGGGTAGCTCTCTTCGACAAAGCATACCCCCCTCCGTTTGGTGGGGGGGGGGGGGTAGCATAAACGAGGTCCCGTTTGGTGGGGGGGGGTAGCCAACAGCCAATCAGATTGCAGAGACCCCCTCCCCGTTTGGTGTGGGGGTGAGCAGAGGATTACGGTAGTTTTTGTTCTATTTGAAAATAGGTGCCCGTTTGGTGGGGGGGGATAGGCAAAAGAGGTCCCCGTTTGGGGGGGAGGGTCGCCAACATCCAATCAGATTCAGCCAAACTTGGCCTGACTTGGCATTCCCCCACCACCAAACGGGGTCCCCTTTTGCATGCATGGGAGGGGGTATGCTTGTCGACCCCCCACCAAACGGGGGAACATTCGCGTATTGTGGTCGGAGCACCGTTACGCAATGCCAAGAAGAGGAGCCCTCTAGTGGCTTACTCTTCTTCTAATATATAGAAGAAAATCATGGACTCTTGGTGAAAGCTTTCATTCTGACATGACCTTTCATTCATGACAATTAACAATGAATTAAATTTTGTCAAATATGAGATTGATTTACCTGCAAGTCCAGCAATAAGTGCAAAGTCTTTGGTATACAGGCTTTTTGAAAATATGATTACCACCAATATTATGATGGATCCTACGAGAGCACCGCTACCGGTTATAATATGCAAAATAAACGGACTTGTCAAGTATTCTACTGGCACTGTAAAATTTTCTTCCATCGTAACTGCTGTAACTAATGAAATATATTTTTAGATCTGCTAGAACTTTTAGAACAAACCAAACAAAATACTAATTTGCTCGTTTCAATTTTATAAGTTGCTATCAGAGTTACAGAGTGCGTCTAGTCTGTAACCTTCAAGCTATTACTACTTAATGAGGGCTCGCTTGCGCATAACTGCCAGTTGCGAAGGAATACAACAACGAAAAAGCGTGTCAAGCGACAAACTCAATTCCGCGTTGGAAATTCACCGTATCTTAGAAATTATGACATAACTATGTGGAGATTTGTGTTTTGCTCATAATCACGACACTCGATTATAGCAATAATCTTTGTTGTCATGATTTGCATGTTTCTCGAGCCATACAATTAAAGCGTGAGGAGGATTTCTCTGTGTCACTAAAAAGCAGCCTGTCAACGTTAAAAACTTCGTTTAATTGTTCTACGTTAGTATGAGTTCTACGTTTTCCTCAATTATCTGAGGAATAAATTTCATTGAGGGATATGCCAATAACATACAAGGAGGTGTCGTCGAACGACAGAAGATTTTTTAAATACTGGCTTTCCGCAGAGGTTTATGTTAAGTCACAACTTTTTGGATAAAAATTAAAACTTTTTGGTTAAGAAACAAGTGCTTAAAATTCTACAAACTGATCTAAATGTGTATCAGTTTCACATAGCTTGACCTGCATTGAGACAGTTTAGTTGGAACAAGAATTTACTGTAAGCAGAGTGAGAAACTCAGCTGAAAAAATAGGCTTGCAAGAGGTTCTTTCACGTTACGTAATGCCGAAGTCTTGAGAGTGGTTCCGCGTGGCTGAAAATGTGCTTGCATGTGGTTGAACTATACGTCACCTGGTTGACTAATCAACAACATATTGTTGAAGTTACATGTACCTCTAAGAATAAGCGAGATTTTGTAGGGTTACCGTTTAGCATTGTTTACCATATGTTGATAGTTGATATGCTGTTAAAAACGAATCTGATTGGCTGCGTATGTTTACTGCTTCTGCAACGTCCCACCAAATTAATGTTAGTTCGGCCGGAGGAGATCTCGGAGGGGGTACGCTGATACAGGAAATCTTGACATTAAGTAAGCGATAAGCCAATCGGATGGGTTTAGTTTGAACGCATATAAAGCAATGAAAAGCGGACTACGTTAAATGCTTCTTACGTCCTAACACATCAAATTGGCTGTCGTTTACTGTACTATGGATTTGAACTGTTGAATGTTTTCTGAAAATGGCCAGTCTCTGAAAGCCCGCAAACTTTCTCAAATATCATAGAAATCGCTAAATTTTGAATGTCTGAAAATAAATCGTCATAAGTTTGTATTTGTCTCGAAGGTCTGTCCCTAATTATGATAGAACTTTTCTAAATACTTAGTTCGAGACAAAACGCAACAATCTGAGAGATCTTCTGCATATTTCATGATTTACGATGTTACAAAATCATAAACCTTGCCTTCTGGTTTCGTCAATGTACATATCTATCAAATTTCAAATTTAATCACATTTCCAGCAAGTTCGGAAGCAATTAAATAAATGAACGAGGAAATATTGGCAATAGGAAACGGAGTGAATAAAGGAAATTATTGGCAAATAGTAGTAATGGTATTTATACAAAAAACTTAATTAAAGTCATGTGACTTAATTAAAATAATTGTATCCAATACTACAAAAGATAGACCTAAGCCTAAGACCTTTCCCCACGTTTCCCTAATTTGGAAAGCGACCACTAACCAAAAGGCAGCAGTTGGGGCAACTAAAATGAGTCCCGGGGTAGGATTTGTGTAGTACACACCTGCTAAGTGGCAACGCTGTAGCTTGCATACTAAATTCTCCACAATCGCCGGAAAAAATTTGATCATGCCGTTGCATACGATAGCAGCCTTCGGGATAGCACATTTGGATGATTACCATGTCTCCAATAATTGCTCTTTGTGAGACATTCAAACAGACATCTTTAGCAGAAGGTTACGACTTAGCTCAGGAAGCTCGTATTTTAGCAAAAGTCATAACTTTTCGACGCCAAAATAAGAAAATTGGCCCAATCTCACGACAGAAAAGCTATAAAGCTGCTTTAAAAGCAAACATGTAGAGCTCAACAATATCTTTCGAATGAATATATAGGATTATGAAGCTGCTGAGCACCTTTCAGAAATTGGCAAAAACTGCTCTGAGCGGAAATGTCGAATTTTTCATGTTGGCATGGAGGTGTTACTGTGTTAGTTACGCTAAAAGAAGGGGTAGGCTTTCGGATCTGCTGATTTCAAAAACATTTTGAGATACGAAAGTAAATATAAACTGAGGTTTTAAGCTTATCCTGAGCTTTTGCAAAGCTGAGTCGAAAAGCGGATTTCAGATTTGTGTTCAGCGCTCCAGAAAACCTCTGTCTGTAAGTTTTCAGCAAAATCGTGGACAAAATTTATTTGATCCCCTTACCAAATAAATATTAAAATTTTTAAAATTTTTTTAATTTTAAAATTTTCACAGTTTTGAAATCAGCAGATCCGAAAGCCTATCAATACCAAATTTCAACTCAATCAGTCAAATTGTGCTTGTTCGCTGCTTCTTCGGAGCTGTGGGGGATAATGAGAAATAAAAGACGCCAGTTCCACACCACGAAGCACCCGAATAAATCGGGCAAATGGCGGGATTGGGATCTCCGGACTCTAGAATAATGGTGCCACCTTAATTCAACTAAAATAAACATTATTTCTAAGGAACAGGAGGCCCTTGTTAGTAGGTCGGTCTGGTTCCCTTTCAAACGAACTTCCTCCTCAAAGAATTGAAGGACTATGCAACGCAACTCTAATATAGGGCTGACTGACGCACGACACTTTCATTTTGCACTACTCTTGAAATTCAAACCTTAGCTTAATCTGCAATAGAGGTGTCCATAGAAACTTTTCAGGAAATAGTAATGAGAAATATTCCCAAAATAAGACCATGAACTACAAAGTTCAATTTCCTGAAGCTGACAGCCCAAGACAATGATGATCTGGGAAATCTATTCAACCCACTTAGTTAGTCCTCTCTCACGCATCAGAACTGCTCTCACACACCAAAGTCTTACGCAATAAAACTTACCGTACACCTAATAACACTCAACTGTCTGAAATTTCCACCTGTAAATTGGATTACTGTAGAACAATCTCGATTTGAACAATGGCAGAAGAACGATAAAAGGCGTGTCACTACTGCATCCGTAATGCGAAAAAACAGGCTTCCAGGTGGGGGCCGAGCGAACCCATAGCCTTTGGCTGACTAGACCAACCCACACCCTACCGTTCGAGCCACTGGGACACAATCGAACCAAACTAAGTTTCAAACGTTTACTTTTTGATTGTTGATATATTGTGGTTCTCATGATGTTAAAATATAATGGTTAATAACGGTTCTTGTGTGATTTCAAGGCCCACGGCTTGAAAGAAGAATGGAGCAGTTATATGGCCTCGGACTACTAGGAGGCAGGAGGGAAGCCGCCCTTAGACCACCATAGTACTTTGAGTTGAGGACCCTACCTGCTAATCCTGGAAATTCGAGGTCGAACTCGAGTTAGCAATGTGAATATGTTAAATACTAGCGTTTCACGTGAACTTCAAAAGGTTGAAATCAGCATAATAATCTGGTCTAGCTGTTCAGGGGTAGCTGAGTGGTTGAGCCTTCTACCAAGAATCGGAAACTCGGAGGTTCGATCTCCCGCCTAGACACTTTTCTTCTCCTCTGTCAATACTATGAGTTTGTATTTTCACTGTCTTTAGGACAGTTACATTTGGGTAATGTATATTAAATCAGCCTGAAGTTTGTGCAATGTCGGACAGTCGGCAGAAACGACGGAGGAGTCCGCCCTAAACTGCAGTTTACCGCGGACTGGTTCTAAAATGGCTGGCAAAGAAATCGGATGTATACATATACATTTCTACTATACGTTTTTTGCAATTTTGCAAAACACGTAGGTATTTTGCTTCTTGTAATGGGTTTCAGTTTGCTCTGTCACCTCAGACTTTCTGGCTCTATAAATATTATATAGGTGGCTGGACAGTGTGCTTGGTTGTATTTGTATATAGTTGACTGACAACGTGATATTAAACTCACTCGCTCAGCCAGCCAGCACAACTTCCAGTTGTGACAGTAGAATAGCCAGACCTTCTGTTTTTCGGATTCGAAAACAAGTCTTTTAGCAAGTCTTAGCGTATAATACGGCATAGTGCGCTTTTTCAAGAGTTTCATTATTCACTCCGTGTTATCATTCGTTATTCAGTGTTATCAGCTGAGTGCAATGACGCCTTATCAGAGGAATCACAGCAGTTTTCCATATTTTTGGTTTGGAATTTTACTAAAAATTTAATTAGAATTTATTGTTGCACCAGTACTTGTGCTATGAGTCATTAGAAAAGGGCACAATATCCACAGTACAAACTTGTGTCTAAATTCATAGAACACAATAGTAACAGTACAAAATTGTGTCTAAGTTCATAAAAGGTCTTTGACAGTTGAGTGCCAGCAATTCAGTCTGGCTGCTAATCGTGAACTCATCTCTGATATTGGTCAGCTATTTTGAAGCAAGAGTTTATAATAGACACTCAGCGCTTCCTTCCTAAGCTTGCAATATGCTAGACACAATAAGGCCGAAATCTCGGAGGGGGGATCTCAGCGTGTAAACCTGCTACCAAGAGTGCATAATTCTATTATATATTAGAAGAAGAGTAAGCCATTAGAGGGCTCCTCTTCTTGGCATTGCGTAACGGAGCTTCGACCACAATACGCGAATGTTCCCCCGTTTGGGGGGGGTCGACCAAATCGACATTGCATGCCCCCCCCGTTTGGTGGTGGGGGGAGGTAGCCAAAAGTGGTCCCCGTTTGGGGGAGGTGGCTCAAGCAGGCTAAGTTTTGCTCATTCTGATTGGCTGTTGGCGACCCCCCCCCCAAACGGGGACCTCTTTCAGCGACCCCCCCCAAACGGGGACCTCTTTCAGCGACCCCCCCCCCCCTAACGGGAACCCATTTTCGAATAGAACAAAAACTACCGTATCCTCTGCTCTACCCCTCCCCCACCGCACGGGGAGGGGGTTTCTGCAATCTGATTGGCTGTTGGCTACCCCCCCCCACCAAACGGGGACCTCTTTTCTGCTACCCCCCCCCCCCACCAAACGGAGGGGGGGGTATGCAATGTCGATTGCGCATTCGCAACGCGCAATTCGCATTCGCAACGATTGCGCATTCGCAACAGCGCAAACGGGGGAACATTCGCGTATTGTGGTCGGAGCACCGTCACGCAATGGCAAGAAGAGGAGCCCTCACTACTCTTCTTCTAATATATAATAGAATTATGAACTCTTGCTGCTACACTGTCATTTTCCAAAATCGGGCGTTTTCGACAAATTAAATACTATGCCTTGAGAAAGTTAAACAGCAGTTATTTTTAGATCACTATGTTGCGGAGAACTTGAGCTGTTTAACGACATTAAAAATTATATACATAGTTCAGTTCGGGCAATCTCCTACAAATACAGCAACAAAGAACTATTTTGAAGAAATGTGAAAATTCTTTGAATTTTCGTGTGTAAAGGATGTTTTATTGGTTTCTCGTGGGAGTGAAAAACGAATTTGAACGCTCGAGATAAGACGTTTGCAAAGTCTCAGACTTGATACCCTGCAAACACCTACCATCAGATCAGCAGAAGTTACCTGTATACAGATCGCAGAATATACATACTATTAAATAACGTTAGGGTCGTAATTAATGGCAGCTGAGAGTGAAAAACATGAAATCATCCATCACGAATCTTCCAGCAAGAGCTGTTGTAAAAGTTATCAATCACAGTATAACCTGGGCGGAATAGTTGTGTTGTGACTCAAATTGAAAGATTCAGCAACGCCGTGCTATTAGCTACATCAACAGTCCTCAAAATTACAATGCTCTCAGAAATTAGTTGTTATAGACCTGCAAAATGAGAAAAGTAACTCAACAATTTCAAGGAAACGAATACCTTGTGCCGGAAGCCAGCAACTGGAGAACTTCTGCGGCAGGAAATTGCCTTGTCACGTCAGAACTGCATTTTCAGATCACAGAAAGGACAGACATACTATTATAATTGCAGAGTAATTTCCTTTTTTGAATAGTAAAAACTGGGAAATTAGAAGTGCGCACGTGTGAAAACCGTTCAGAGTCGCCTCGAAGTCTACGAGCCGACCGAAGGCGGTCGAACGTCACAAATAAAGCAATTATCCGAAGAGAGCATTTTCCACCTGGAACTCTCCCTTCCCTCCCGTCACCTTTTCACACAGATTATTGGAGTCTTGGAAAAAGAGTAGTGGACTCTGGGAAAAGTGCGCTGAAATGGGATGGCTTGGCCCTCCCCCTCTCCTGAAAAATAGTAGCTTAAGGGGGGTATAGCTGAGGGTCTGCACAACAACTTGTTCGGAGAGAAGTAATTTTTGCACGCAACTATGCAAGTAGAAAAGGTAGAAAACATATCATAGTTGAAAGGTTACTATAAAGGCACTAATATATCCCATTGCTTCTGATACCAGTTACCAAATTGAAAAATCTCGTTCATTTTTTGAGATATTAGATTAAGTGCTTCAGCAGCTCAGGTTCCAGATCTTTTCTGACAACATCAAATCACCTCTCCAAGTGGGATGTCCTTGTCGGAATCAATTAAAGCAGTGCACTACAGTATTCTGTTATCTGATTGGCTCCTCATGACATCGCACCTCAGCAGGCTCTGTTGTATGTTTTCTCGAGGAGTCTATGAGAGGTTTGTAGCTAAGATATTGGAAGTTTGCCCGAATTTGGTTACACCGTAACCTCTACCCTACATTACATAGAGAATGCAATGAAAAACTGTAAATTCTATTGCTCTCCTACAAACTCATCCCAAAACGACACAAATATTTGGCGCCTGAATGCGATAATCAACCAGTAATCAGTATGCAATCCGGCCGAGGCACCGCTACGTCAGGATGAAGCGAAACAAAACGAAATTCTGTTTTCTCATTTGTTAATTCAGTTTTCTTGTGTTTTAGTCCATACCCAACACTTAACGATTCCTAACCTAACCAAAGCACCAACTAACTCCTGCCTGAAATAACAAGGCTTACCATTAAAATTCGACTTCGAAATTTTTGACAACTGGGTAATAGAGCTGAAGTTGGATTCTAAAAGTTCAAAAAATTTCAATACGGAAATAGATTTATAGTCATTACACACTTTGGTTCCGCGTTGGTACCAGCGAGAAAGAACCTAAAATGAGAGTTTTACAGACTGTCCCACGAACGGTTATCGATATTTATGCTCAAACACAAAGATATTCAAAAACTATAATTTTAGCTAAAACTACATCAAATTAATCTTCTTCGAATAGTCTGTATTACGGCTTCTTAGAACAAACACTTAAGCATTGGCGCAGTGGCGGGTCAAAGGAAAGCTCCCTTGAAAGAGATCTGTTTACTCCTGTCAACTTGGCCTGTTGTAATCCAAACAAATGTGAAACTTATCTTCCTGTGTAAAGTTTACATCAGTCTTTTTCCTACACATGTCATCAGAGCTCTTGTTGTCAATTTGAAATTCAATCCCCTTCACTAAAAATGATTAATTCGACTTCCCTTTTCTATTCTCTCTCTCTCTGTCAGTCTACTCTAAAGAAATGTGTGAGAAATTTTGAAGGTCCAAGCCTTTCTGACGGCTTCAATTTGGAACAGTTGTTCCAAATGTAACACACAAATTACAATAATGTTTACATTGAAAATTTTTAAGTTCACACAACACACATGCGTTTACCTTTGGGATGTTTCATGTTGTTAGTAGTCGTCACATTTTCACTGAATTTGTGGTTAGTTAGAACTGTTTCGATTTGGCTTATACGTACATTTGTTTGGATGTTTCATTCTGAAGTGATTCAAAATTAATTTAATTATTTCATAAACTGTACTATTAGCGGATCTTTTGCGCTTCCCCCAGCCATAACTTTTGATTTTTTGACCAATAACTTTGAAATTGTGTATGGGTGCATACTGGAGGCCTACGAATTCAAAATTTCAAGGATTTTAAAATTTTTAAAACATTTAAGTTTTAGTTTGGTAAGAGGAAGGGGAACCGAAAATTTTTTTGAAAAATAAAATTGCTGAAAACTTGCATACAGGGGTTTTCGGGGGCTTTAGGCACATATTAAAATTTTAAAATTTTTGAATTTTTGAATTCGTAAGCCTTTATTTCGGGTCTTATCTCGATTACCCCCCCACCACTCAAAATCCTTAAAACTTGACCAAATGAGCTAAAATTTGGTGTGGGTATGTTTTCGACCACGCTGAGTTCAAATATTGCGAAATTTTTCGATTTCGCTAAATTCTATTTTTTCGATTTCTAAGGGGGGACCAAGGGAAACCGAAAAATTTTTTCTCTTCGATTTTGCTGAAAAGATGTATATAGGGGTTTTCGGGGTCGTAGAACACGAATCTGACGTCCGTTTTTCGATTCAGCTTTTCGTTTGCTTAGCATAAGCTAAAGATTTAAGCTAAAGATGTAAGCTTATACTGAGCTAACGAAAAGCTGAATCGAAAAACAGACTTCAGATTCGTATTCTACGACCCCGAAAACCGCTATTTACATCATTTCAGCAAAATCGAAGACAAAAAATTTTTCGGTTTCCCTTGGTCCCCCCTTGTATAAATCGAAAAAATCTAATTTCCTTTATTTCATGCACCCCTGCAAAATTTCAAAATTATTGGTCAAAAACATCAAAAGTTAGGGCTGGGGAAGCGCAAAAGTTCCCTATTCGCTTTATCTTTTCTCTGGGTAGACGAAGTGGAGCATTAAAAGTTTAACCTCTGTCTATGTCCCTTCTGCCCCAATGTAGCAAACTGCAGCATTGCAGTCGAGCCTTGACACAATTTCATTTGAGATAGATTAAGCTGAAGCACTGTAAACATGGCTTGATACCATGCCATGGAAATCCCCATTGGCCAAAAATAGGTTACCAACGTTTCATCTCTGCATCAAGTCTCTGACTTTTCAAAGATGTTTCAAAGTTTAATCTCTGGTGTTATTCCAATCACCGGGAATCGTCCTGCCACATTCTTCCAGAGAAATTTTGAATTGGAATGCACAGGAGGAGAATGGAAAAGTTTTCAGAAGTTTTCCTTTAATTATCAAATGGTTGCAACTGAGAGACTGAAGAATACTCTAACAGAATGTTACCTGATGTGATATCTACCTTGTACCTACCGACATTTATTAGATTGAATGTAGTTTCTTTCATCTGCGTCACTGCCTTCTACATGCGTCTTTTGTTTTAAGTTATCAAGAAATGAGATTGGACGCGTGCAGGAATAGTTGTATCGATCCATCGCAACTTTGTAGAAGATGATCTTTGAAGAAGCAAACCATCGAGAAATGTAGCGTAATGTTTCGGTTCACAAAGAAATCTGCTTTTGTCTACTTCTGAGTTTTTGGAAAAATTGCATAAAACTTTTTACTGGGTGGCTAAATGCAAATTTGAAATTCGTCTTTTTGTTAAAATTTAACTTACTATACTTTGGCGGGCCCATGTCAAGGTAAAAGTCACTTTTTGATGCGCTCTGATCTCCCACTTGGTTTTCTTGGAGCTTTTATTTTCATGGGGGTTCTTGGGTTCTGGGGGTTCTTAATTTTTTGTAGAGATTTGATCTATAACTATGTTTAGTTTCATTTTTTTGAATGGGGTTCTGGGGGTTCTTGGGGGGATGTTAACGTTTCGAACAGATTTGATCCGTAACTACATAAACTTAGTTTCAAATTTTTGATGGGGGTTCTGGGGGTTCTTGGGGGTTCTGAAATATTTTTCAAGAGATTTGATCCATAACTACATAAACTTAGTTTCAAATTTTTGATGGGGGTTCTGGGGGTTCTTGAGGGTTCTGAAATATTTTTCAAGAGATTTGATCCTCCACTGTTTAGTTTTAAGTCTTTGCTGGATGTTCTGAGGGTCCTAGTGTCCGGGTATACCGAAAAGTGTGTGCGTTGCCTGGACTTAGATCAGGGACGAACTTGTTCTTCTTGTCGTCTGCTTTCGATTGATATCCATATTGTGGATGTTGGTTGTAGCATATGCACAAATTTCAGTCTTAATCTATGAGAAAAGCCAGGAGGACCCCCCTCCCCCGTACACCCCGGTTATATACTATAAATTTGATGATTGGGATACTTATATACGTATTATAAACACACCATGTCTGCTGAAGTGTCTGTTGAAGAAAAGGATCCGCAACGCAGCCACGTACAAAATCAAAGTCCTGGATATAAACGCATGAAAAAAATTTGAGAACCTCCTTTTGTTCTGATGGGGGTTCTGGGGGTTCTAACTTTTATCATGACATGGGCCCTTTGGCGAAATCACAAAATCTTGTAATGGCTGCATTGAGCATGGTCGCGAACATGTGAAACAGCTACATTCTAAGATATTAACTCTCAATAAAATGCCGAATTTCCAGTTTTCGATTCCCAGTTCGGTGTTTCTGTGTTTAAAAAATTTGAACTTATCCCTGCTGTGTAAGCCACAAGCCAAGCACTGGATTTTTCAAACTCTGCATATTTGAGCACAAGTATTCTTGAATGTTTGCAACAGATAGGATGAGAAATTAATTTTGAGAGTCATTCCTGGCTCCCAGTGTCCCGATTAGCCTAACATGTAAGCTTATATTAAGTTAACGTTAAGGAAATGCTAAATCAAGAAACTGAGTCCAAGGTCTTGCTCAGTTTGCCAGAGAACCCTATGCACAAGTTTTCAGCAAAATTGAGACTAAAATTGACCTGTTTGGCCATTATCAACTTAGAATTTTTAAGAATATTAAAATTTTTAAAAGTTTAGATTTATCAGCCTCCAGTATGCTCCATTCAAAATTTTAATGTGATTAGTCAAAAAATCAAAAGTTTGGGCTGGAGAGGGAAGAAAACGCAAGAGATCCCGTATCTCTTCCAATCTTAAAAGGCAATTTTCATTTTTTATTTTTATCTTATCGAATTTTATATTTTATTTTTATCACCATTTCAATTTACACTTCATCTGCTTTGTGAGAGATTGTGACGTGAGGGTCTTTCAGAAAGTTTTAGTAAAATGTTCACTGTTGTATTCTCATTTCAGCTGGCTCTGAAACATCTGGAACCTGAAATCTAAAGCTTAAAACGTATAGAGAGTTAAATGGAGCCGCCATTATGTTCCAGCATACAACATCAGCTCAGACCAACTCTCAGTGTGTCAGACCTTCTTTCAGTGAAGTAGAAATTAGAAAACACCATGTTAATTATCAATCCTGAAAGGTTTATTTCACAATTTACAATTCATTTCCGAAACATATTCTGTGTAAAATTGATAACAGACCTTATTTGGCCTTTGAATTGCAAGGATGGTCCTGTGAAGTCAAGTGTTTCCGGAGATAATTAGTTACGCCTGAAAAATAACCACTACACTCTAAAATGGTTGATACCCACCCAGAACTGGAGGGACTTAACACACACCTTTGTTGACTCCCTCGCTTTCTCTTTCCATTTCTTTCTCTCTTTCGCATCTGCCTTCCATCTCAATTTTGAGACATGAAGGACACTCGGACAGCTGGCGAGAGAGGAGCTCCGAATTTCAATTTCCTTTCACACTTTTCCTAATTCCCTTCAGACGTTGTTTTTCCTCTCCGCGACTGCTGATGTCTGGTCTCATGTTTGTCCTCCGCTTTTTTCAGCACAAACTTTTTTTGTAACATTCTTTTGTGAATTGTTATTAAGAAAGACATCACGAATAAATCCTCCCATACCTCATTTTTAAGTTGTGGTTTTAAATAAGTGTAAGTCTGGAATCATTTGTAGTTTCAATTTTTGAGATCGGCTTTTAGGGATGTCAATTGCTGAGAAGACATCTTTCTATTCCGTGCATTTCTTTCCTTATTAATTTGAAAACCTGCTGGCGGCATGATAATATGTTAAGATAATCCACGCGGCTAGTAGTTAACAATATAAGCCGATCTTGGATCTCGTAGGTTCATTGGCTCTACAGATCCAGAGTTTGAGGTTTCTGAGTGATAATGATATCTGATGGAGTGACAGTAGACTATGTTTAATTAAAATTAATAAGCTCCAGGGAGATACAACGTGGCTCACGGCCCACAGATAATCTACTGTCCCCCAGGCCGTCCTCCCTCTCCCGTCGCTTAAGCCAACCACTATTAACTAAGTGCACACAAGGGGGACAAGTAGATACACCATTCATCAAAATTATTAACAGTTGTTGTTATGATGAAAAAATTCCCAAACCACACATTAATCATCCCGTTTTCAACTTTTGAAAGTTTGCTATTAAAATTATACACAAAGTTGAATTTTAAAATTCCCCCCTTGCAGTCTATAGAATAAGTCCGTTTGGTGATCTAAAATTTTCAATTCTGCTAATGCGTAAAGCGCCTTTCTGTTAGTCTGCGCTAAATATATATATTTAATATGGAAATTTTGGAGCTACGTTTTAAATTACTAAACCGCTTAATTTTGGGACAAATAATGCACATTTTCAGGATTTATTTATTTACGGTCGGAAAGCGTAGACTGATTATACACTCTGATTTAAAATACACTTTAAATACCTTATGAATATTGAATTTCCGGCAGATAATAGTACAGGCTAAAACTAGCAGTTTAGTGCCATTTGCAGCCAATATGGGCTAAATAAACCGTGTATTTATATACTAAGTTTTATGCTTCATAATAACGACAATAAAATTAATAGTAAGTAACCTGTGCAACTGAGATGCTGCAAATTTAGGAACAATTTCATTTTCTTTCAAAGAAAGTTTTCTATTTTCTAGAGTAGAGGTAGGTATTTCCCACTTTTTCTGGGAGCAGCAACTGTGATGTCAATTTCAGGTCGGTTCTCATAAAGGTCTTTCTCCGCAATTATTGTGAAAGTTTTTCCGAAACAAACATAAGGTCTTCAAATTTTTCCAACTTGCTTTTTCTCTGAAGTGAATGTCAAAGTTTTTGACAGTTTCACTCTGTCTGACTCCCCTCCCTCAACGTCCACCTCATACTTAAAATTCCGCTGGGGTGTTGGTGTTTATTTTAAGCAATAAGCTATAAGGTGATAGGGCGTACCTACTACCAGTTTCAGAAATCTTAGGTATACCAATTTTCAGAATTGCTCAATTTTATTCGCCATCAAGTGCTGGTGGAATCAAAATTTGAGGATTCTGGAATTTCTGTCACAATTTTGATGGGAAACATCCGGCCACTTTCTGACGGCCCAACCGACCCTGCCAAATTTAATGCAAACGCTTCAAATGCAATCACTCATAATTTCGTTTCTTTTACTGTGTAGAATTGTCAGAGTCAGCTTTTCAGGGCATATAAACTTGGATTACCCTTGAACAAGTTGTCTTTGATTAAACCAGAAAGTATATTTTAATTTGTTCTCGAAGCCGGCTTTTCAGCCAATTGTAACGATTTTTTATAAACCATTTATTGATTATTTACTAAAAGACCAGATTAGCCAATGCCTGATCAGAAATCGTTGTCTTTTAATGATTTAAGTCTATTCATGATCAGATTTGGTCTTGCTAGTTAGTTTTCTTGTTCTTTGGCCATAGGTTCTGTAGCGCTTCTACCAGGGACCAGAAACCAAGGCGCAGACTTATCAATCTTTCCTATGCCTGTTTCCCTTACATCTCCCCCGGGTTTCAATTAAGACGCGTCCCGCTGTTTACTCAACTCGGAATCGAACCGAGAGTGCATCCAGCGTAGGGCATTCTGAGCCCAAGGGATCCGTGCTCCCCCGACAGACGTTCCAGACCCCTTTAGATCCAACTACTACTGGGGGACCGAAGACAGGAGTCCAATCCGGGTCCTGAGGCTGCCTCGACACATGTAGCGCTTCTACCAGGGCTGGTGGACCAAGAAGAAACCAAGGACAAGCCCTAACGGGAGGCGTCAGGCACCCTTGTACCCACGAAACCAGGACCTAGAAGAGAGCTGTTCACTCACCATTGAAAGTAAAGAATTGGTCCCGCCGGGGATCGAACCACCACCTTCAGCTCCGGAGCTCCAGACATGCTAACCACTACACCACGGGACCATCAGCTGAACTCCCATTGCAGGCTTATCAATCTTTCCTATGCCTGCTTCCCTTACAGTTCCCAACGAAAACAAGATTATGTAGCAAATAGGAATAAAAAATCAAATTAATATAGGGAACCTGTGGAATCTCTTGCAAACTCGCACGATTCGATTCCGGGGAGGCACATTGTTTTGAATTTTTCGCTAAAATTAAAAATTTTGAAAATTTAGATAACCTCTGCCTGCTCGTTTTGTAGCTACTAAACGTTTGAAGGGCGGCTTTTATACTGCAAATTCTAGTATCGCATTTGCTTCAGATTTTCTAGCCTTTCTAATATAATTTATGGAGTCCAGAAAATGAAAGCAAAACTTTTTGAAATGTCATTTCATCAATAGTGTAATTCAAGACGCCCACTTTTTGATATTTGAAATCGGAGGAGTTTAGAAGGGACCTATAATTGAGCAATATTTCATATTCCAAACACTAAATGGTTCCCAAGCGTAATCTTTGGGACAAAAAGGCCAAACCAAGCCTCGCAAAAAACTTTGAAAAATTGGTCAAATTTCCCTCTTTCATCTGAATCTCTTGCACATTCTCAAGTTTTAAAGTGCATAAAATTAGCTCTCGTTTTCATAAATTTGAGACTAGGCTGCAGGAATTTGTCGTAAAGATTTATTAGCATTCAAATTTTACAATCATATAAACAGGAAGATTCTGTGTTTTGTAGTAGTTTTTTTACAATATCTCTAGGTATTGTTTAATTCCACTTCTCATTTGGAATTATTAGCTTCGTTTCGTTTTGAAAACAATCTGACTTCAACAACACAAAGGCATCCCACGGATTCCTGAAACTGGTGTGCTGGAAGGTATCGCTGCACACCAATTTTTGAGTTATGGAAGGAAACACATTTTGCAGAAAGTTTGCAGATTTATTCCACTTCATGATCCACTCATTAGAAATATTCAATATCATTTTTATTGCTAGACATCATTAAACAGAAAACTAAAAGTTTTGACCTAACTTACTCAATTTATAGAAAACTTGTACTGGCTAACTGTTTTCTGTCCGCTCACAGAGATTTAGCAGATTCTACATAGCAAGCGTAAAGGAACGTTTTTCTAGGGTCAACTTGTACATTATAATTTGTGCAGAACTTAAGATGTGTCAGCAGATTCCTACAATAAAATTAACAGAAATTCAGCTTTGAGTGCTTGCTTGCAGTAAAACCCCACCGTCTGGGTGAGCGGACGGGCGTCTAATTCCTCGCAGTTCTGCGTTAGTTATAGTGCAGTTGATCCTAGAAAAATAGTCTTTTACATTTACTAGAATCTGCTAAATATACTCAAATGGGCTGAAGGTTAGACTTGTCACTGCAGATTAGAGGTCATCATTGCGGCCCTCCAGCCGTGCTGGGCGAGACGACAACCACAGTTTACGAATTTTGGGCCAAAACTCAGCGACCGGCCCAGGCCGTCGACTATCCGACCGTTTCTTATTTTTTGCGCGATTTTACTAGAGAACACTAACTTAAAATTTTAGCTTCAAGGATTTTTGTACTTCCCGAACAAGAGTCTTTAACCCTCTTCTCTCTTCTTCTCCAGGCATCTCGAGCAAAGCCTCTGAAAATGACCAGTTCGGCCGCCACTTTTAACGGGGAGCACCTACAGAGATGGGACTGCGATGGAAAATAGAGAATTGATTGTTTTTCATTTTATAATCAATATATATTGAAGGGTTCCCGATGCACCCAGAAATAGTTAGGAGCCGTCAAGATCCGGCGAAGTAGGAATTTTTATTAAACTTTCATTACAAAAAATCGATTTTGATTCGATTCGATTTCGCCTAGTTAAATTATTCAGTCCCCCTTTGCTAGATTTTGTTAAATTTTACAAAGTTACCCATGTCGCGAAAAAAGTACGAGCATTGTAACGCAGTCACGGAAGTTAAAAAGTTGTAATTTAATTTTTAATACCAAGATCCGACCCTATGTTAATGTATGGTATCACCTCAATATTTCATTTTTCTCATGGTAATCCTGAAAAAGAATACAATGTTAGCAGAATTTGGAAAAGCTTCCATTGAGCTGAAGGACCTCTAAACTTCCTCTTTGTTTGCTGAAATTTCCGGTTACTCTAAACTTAGAACATCCTTTCAAGTTTCCTCCAAAGTTAGTCTTCTAGAAAGCATTCCAAGGAAATGTTTTGTTTAAAAGAAAATCCCCTGAGAAAATGTGGAGGCATCTTTAACTGCGAAACAATTCAAATGTTTTGAGAAATCGAGCCAACCCAAACGACCTTTCTGAGAAATGGAATGACTGGTTGGTTTTTTCCAGAAAGTTCCGATTTTTCTAGTGTCTTCTGCCGCCAAAGAAAAATTACTCAACTTTCAGTCCCAAGCAAAAACAAACAAAAAACTGAGTAATATTTATAGTTTGAAAGATTTGTGAGGAGAAAGCTATTTTAAAAGTTTTGGGGGTATTTAAGGGTCTAAAAACTTGATTCCAGAACCTGCCTGAAAGCTGTGCTCGATTAGATTCAACTAGATGTTAAACAAGCGATTTATCTTAAAATTACAATAAATAAATAAATAAATAAATAAATAAATATATATATTAATATATATATATGTATATGTATATATATATATATATATATATACATATATATATATTAATGTTTAGCTGTAAGTTTCAATTCGTGTCTTTGTGCTGCCTGGTAGCATAAACCACAAGGCGGTTGATTTTCTTAGGGCTTAGCTCTAGCATTTTAAGGAATGCACTATTAAGTTGATAGTAGAAACGTTAATCGGCCATTAGTTTGCATGTAAAGCTGAGCTACATTCTTTTCAAGGTTTGTGTTCAAGAATCATAGACCAACAAACCGGACATGAAATTGGATGAGGGGAACCTTCGGAACGGAGACTGAGGTGAGAGGGGGGGTCTGGTCAGGAAATACTTTGCCTGATTAGGAAGTCATTCAAGTGTCCACTCAAGTAGTTTTCTTGGCTGGAAATTTCCGACTTTCCTTTCTCCTGGCTTCCTAATAATTCTTGTCTAATGAGTTCCCCCACAACAGAATCAGTTCGGGACCAGAACGCAGACCGGGTCATTTTAGGTCCGCCGCCTCATTTACTTCTCATGTAATGACTTTAGATTTGGATTCTATTTGTGGGACCCCCTACCCTTCTTCCTCCACAAGACATGGTGATAATTAACTTATCAGTTTAGTTCATTCCGTGAAACTTGATACATAGTTTCTGCCTTTGTAGCACAGCTTGTTCAACAGAGTTTAGCTTTTCGTTTGACCAGGGATACTTCTGCGGCCAACTGTTTCAAACCAGAACCTTGTTGAGTTCAAATTTAAGTCAGTCTTGAGTAGGAAGATTACGAATAACCAGCCCTACCTATGTAGGTTGGTGGAAATAAAGTTAAAGTTCAAGTCCGAAATTACTTTTTGAGTAGCCATTATCAGCAGACATTATGAATTGCTAATGCATTTAACTGAATTCTAAAAATTGGAATTTCTTGTGAATCTTTTCAAACTGTCCAATGTCCGCAAATTCAATCAGTGCCCGACAATACTGTCCAAATTAGGTACTGGCTAAAATTAGCTCCTCTCTTCTCAAAACGCAGTTATCAAGTCAGTTTTGAATTATTCAATAATCTCCAAGGATGTCAGTTCGCAGGAGTATTGCAGTACTAACTGTGGGACACCAACAATTGCTTGCAACAAAGCACCCACAGTTCGAAGCTAAACGAACAGGTTGCTGGTTCAACCATCTGATAGTTTTTCGGGATAGTGCATGACTTTTTAAATCCATTTATTTGCAAATATTCCAATCTTTGGCATCAAGCTTCCTTACTATGCATGCATCATAGCTTGAGGACGTGTGCGTATGGTAAACATATTTGTCTCTATTGTGTGAATGCGTTTGGCTTGAAGCGATAAGAGTGGAAAATCTATCAGAATTTTCTATCAACGAGGGCAGCAGATTTCTGAGTTTACAGGAGGCTGACGGGGGAGGGGTGAATTTATTCATTTCAATCAGGGTGAAGCAGGTGTTAGATTGATTTAATGTGACGAAGGGAAAGGGAGACACCCTGTCAGTTTGGTAACACATTTGGTCACTACTGTTTGTAACTCTCACAGTCTTTCTGAGCAAAATATTTTCATTCCCGATTGGCTATATCTCAGATCTCAGCAATTATTTCATACTTTTTACCGACATCTTTCTTTGTTTGTCAGTTTATCTTGCTATGCACATAGAGGAAAACGTCGTTTTTCCGAAGCCAGATTGCGGATGAAATGTGGAGTAAACTAGATATATGTAGGTAACCGTTTGATCTTGGTTTTGATTCTATCACAAATTTTAAAATTTTAATTTTCAGGATGATACATTTCCTCAAGCACCATTAAAAAGTAAAACTACAGTAGCTTTCGAACTACAAGTGCATTAAGTTGCAAGTACAATTGCTCAGTTCATCGCTACATTGTTGCTCTCGCATTAAAGTCGTTCAGTGTTTTTGTTGCATTTCTTTACTTTGACTGACGTTGCAAAACTGTCAGCGCAACCGCGTGTCATCTACCTGAAAGTCATTTCGGCTTTAATGCTGTGAAAGGTGAGGTCCATAAATTCTGGCAAAAACAAAATAAAGTCACATCACTGCTATCGCAGTAGTAATAATACTTAAATTTGTGGAAAAAGTTAGTCCTGTTTATGACCACCGGTTTTCTCTTAATTTCCTCAATTTCAGAAATTTATGTCATACTAGGCACTAACTGACACTCACAGCCACACATATGGACAAGAAAATTTCAACCTTCATACAAATTTAGTACAACCCCAACGGTTAGCTTTCTGTTAAAGTGGTTGAAATATGTATCTATTTTCTGCAATACTCAAAGCGACTCGCCTATTATTTTTGCTTACGTAAAACTTTAAAAGCAGCCATGATTTGGTGTTAGATATGGTCAGAGCATGCAGACCAAGAAAGATTATTGCTTGACTGAGTGTCGGATTTAAATGCATTTTATTTAGGACCATGGGTGATAATTCCGTATACGCACACTTGCACTGAGATTTGAGTGCACTCAATGCATCTAATTCCGTAGACGCACACTAGACTTTATGTTAGAGTTTAACCTGGTCAGAGTGACCTTTTGCAAAAGGCATCTAATTCCGTAGACGCACACCTGTTGAATAGTAACAGTAATGAGGGAAAATTTTGTTTTTTGGAAATGAAGTTAATGAAATAAAGTAGGAAAGTGGTTTTAGTATAGTTACACCGCATCAAACAAGCAACATAATAGTGCGTTTCAAACAACGACAGTCAAGCAAAGCAGCAAAAATTGTCAGCAAACAACAAATTGGAAGCAGTATTTTCTACTTTTTAATTTTAAGATTAATTTTAAGTTTAATAAATTTTTGCTGACAATTTTTTGCTGCTTATTGCTTGCCTGTTCGTTGTTTGAAAAGCACAATTATGTTGTTTGTTCGATAGGGTGTAACTATACTAAAACCACTTTCCTACTTTATTTCATTAACTTCATTTCCAAAAAAACAAAATTTTCCCTTGTTATTGTTACTGTTCAACAGGTGTGCGTCTACGGAATTAGATGCCTTTTGCAAAAGGTCACTCTGACCAGGTTAAACTCTAACATAAAGTTTAGTGTGCGTCTACGGAATTAGATGCATTGAGTGCACTCAAGTCTCAGTGCAAGTGTGCGTATACGGAATTATCACCAGGACCATGTTCGTTATTTTTGTGAGAGTTCGTTCATACTTATAAACTCATACCGTGGCCAATCATGGAACAAGGAGATGGATTAAAAATGTTGTTTTATCATCAGCTAGCTAACGACCACATTTAATAGTCAACCATATGTTTCGCTATTTCAAAAAATGTTCACAAATCATGTTTCAGTGCTTGCAAATTTCATCAATTTAACGTTAAAGTTTAACATTTCTTTTTTTATAAAATCCATAAATGCCTTTTCATTCCCTAGAAGTTTTTGAAGCAAATTCACTAAGTTTGGATTTGTACTTCATTTTTGAGGTCTAGTTTATTCAACGATGAGAAAATACGCAAAAGTTGGAATTAGCGAGACGCACACTTTAAGACCTTGAAAGTAAATCGTAGTTTTCAAAGGCTTTTATTGTCGCAGTTTTGCGGATTTATTCTTAAATTTGTGCGTCTTTTGAATTCATTGTAATTTGTACAATCTTTCAGCAATTTCGATGCATTTTTATTTGCTAGAAAATCGCAGTGAATAAATACTTCTACGCAGGAAGATTCGAAGTTTATGTACAAAAATTCCAACTGGCAGACTTTTTTAGGTGTATCGGGGACCCTCCAATCTTCAATGCTCTGATCTGCACAAGAAATTAAATCCATATCTAAGAATGCTCATTTTCAAGCAGTGTCCCTGAGAAAATTTAAGCATGAGAGAATAGATTTAATTTTTTCTAAATTTTATTTCCATATTTTGATAAAAAGAGCAGAAAGAATTCTACGTTTCTACTTGTCTCTTCATTTACCAGCTTACTCTTTACAATGTGTAATTTCTTAAGATTACGTCAAATTAATTTTCAATTTTGTTGTTAAAGCTAGGAGGGAATAGTTGAAATTTTAGACGAATGTTTATATAGTTATGCATGGACATTAAGCCAGAAAACACATTGTCAAATTACATGATTATTACACAATTTGAATCTGAAGGGGTGTTGAAGGGAGGCCTAACGAGAGGGATTAGCATCTACTCATTTTTCTGTCCGGGTTGGGTTAGTCATAAAGAGTGGACGTCTGGGGACCCTCAAGAGCGGTCACTCGGCGCTGTAGGGGTTCCTAGATCACCCAAAAAGGATTTTTTGGACCCAACACACTCCCTTCTCTTGCCCATGACTTGCATTAATTATTTAATTCTGGCCGTTTCCCCTCCCCTACGGCTGGGGTATCTGCACCCAGCATATGGCTTGACTCAGTCAGCCGAAAACTGAAATAATCCCCACTCCAGTAGAGGTTTACCTTAGGTGACCTTTTTGGAACCTCCGCAGAAAGATGGTTATAATTAGGATAGTGTCAACGTCTACTCTAATGATAACCTATAGACCTTTTAAAATGAGTCTATTCGTAATTAGTATCCATATTTTTTGGCGTAACCGTGCAGTAATAAAATTAGATACATTGACGCAATCATTCTTCAGCTCCTTTATAATAATAATGGCGTATAATTAATCTAGTATAATTAATAGTATTAATACTATCCATAATTAATAAGATAATAATGGCGTATAATTCTTAGCTTTTCGCCTACATTAAAGAACTTTTCGGTGATACTCCGGTAGGCGCACACCTTACAATTTTTCGCAATTGTCAGAAATGCTCTACTCCGGTAGGCGCACACCTTACAAAACTGAGGGCATACTGTAAAACGCTCTACTCCGGTAGGCGCACACCTTACTAAACTGAAGGTTTACTGCAAAACGCTCTGCTCCGGGAGGCGCACACCTTACAAATAGTGATTTCAGGGCTGCCGCGCGACCTTTTTCAGAAAAAAGGAAATAAAAAAGGAATTTTGTTCCCGAAAAAAAGGAAAAAAAAGGAATTTGATCGAGGAAAAATAGGAAATAAAAGGAATTTTCAGAGACAAATTAATAGCGTTAATGAGGAAAATATACATACTAAGCAACATTTTCACACAAGTTTCTGCTTTTCAACTACATCCTCATTCAGCCGAAGATGATATTGCCATAGGAAGTGCAAGCACGCACATAAGATAATGGGAGATCCAGGATTTTATACCCGCAGGGGCGGATTTCCCTTGCGGCGGGAGAGGGAAAACAAGGGGCAGAACCGCCCAGAAGATGAAGAATTTTTGAATGAAACAGGTGATTAAATCTTTAAATTTTTCATTTTGAACAGCCAGACAATTTTTGAAACATTTACATAGGTTTTAAAGCAAAAACTTGAAAGTTAAGTAAAAACTCGAAAGAGTGCAAATACGGACGACTTCAAGCATTTTCTTCATGGACCACAGTAAATATTAGTGAAGGGCACCGGATATTTATTCATATCTGGACATCCGCGTATTTTGCGTTAACGGATATCCTAACCCAAACTTAACGTCAAGAAAATTTTTCGATTTTGCAGTTAAATCTTCAATTTTTCTGTCAATTTTTTGGCAGGCTATGATTGTCTATCATGCAACCAAGCCGTAACTTTGTTTCAAAAATATTTTCAGAGGAATTTTTGAAAAATATTTTAAGATTTGTGAAATGTTTGTCAAAAATTTGCTATCTTTTCAGTATATACTGTGTCTGAAATGTACACGGAAATCCGGATATTTTTCTCAAATCAGATATTGTACGGATATAAAAATTATCCAGATTTCCAGTACCCATCACTAGTAAATATGCTATTATAAAATAGAAAATACGCGCTGAAGAAAACCCCTTTCAAGGACTTTATTTCGGAAGTACATCGCCAATTTCCTGTCGTTTGAACTGACTTTAGTTTACATTGCTTGTTCATGTTTGTTAATACATGTTAAGGTATGTTATTTGCATGTTGCATATGTTTATGAATATGTTCAGCTTGTAATTAAATAAAACCTAATGACAATACTTCATATATAATTGTTTAATGTATAAGTAAGTGTTTGCGCCAGCACTTTGTACATATTATCACTAGTACAAGAAATCACTATTTGTAAGGTGTGCGCCTCCCGGAGTAGAGCGTCTTGCAGTAAACCTTCAGTTTAGTAAGGTGTGCGCCTACCGGAGTAGAGCGTTTTACAGTATGCCCTCAGTTTTGTAAGGTGTGCGCCTACCGGAGTAGAGCATTTCTGACAATTGCGAAAAATTATAAGGTGTGCGCCTACCGGAGTATCACCAACTTTTCAGTTTCCTTCCTTCGTTTCTAAATTTGAACACTGATGCTGTTTACCAGAAATTGTAACCCTATTGTTTGTTGAATTGTTCCAGGATTAGAGCTGTGAGTGCACCTACCTACTACAGGAAATGTTTTAATTTTAATTTTTATTTAACGGAAGTCCTGCTGCTGTTCTGATCTTCATGTCCTTCCATCCATGTACATCTCATCGGGAGAGGGGGCCATGAGTTGGTCGGAGTCGTCCACTCCCGCTTCCGCCGTGGAGGACCCTCCGGAGTGCTCCCTCTCCTCTCTCCTCTCCCACTGCTCCGTGGACAGCGGTCGGATCGGGCCTCTCTCCATCATCACTCATCTCGAGCCCTGCACTCACCCCATCGGACTCGGGCTCGCCCTTCAGGTTACCATTAATTTATGACACATATTTCGCAAAGCCACATTGGAATACTGCATTTGAGGACACTTGAAAATAAAAATGTAATTCTACGAAATGAAAGAAGCATAGGAAAACCCTAAAACGTGGAGAGCAGGAACGAAATTTTGCAAGTTAGTTTTAGTTTGAGTCTCAAGATGTTCTTTCTCCGTATTTAGAATTTAACCTTTTTATTTTTTAGAGCGTGAACGGGGGCGCCTGGCGTCATTACTTCCTCTCCTCCAATAGTCACGATTCTCGTCAGTTCGGTCCGGAATTCTTTCCGATGGTGCTCCATGTCTACTTCAAGAAAGCCATTGAAAATATACTCTCATATAGGGTAAAGGTTAGTATCAAAAATTATTATACTAAGCAACACAGGTGGTGTGTAGAAGAGGTAAAATTAAACCTCACCCCTCCCAAACCCGGCCAAGGTACACGCCAATCAGGAAATATGGAATTTTACAATTTACCTTTAGAAACTTTGCAGCTTCGTCGATAGTTTTCTATTTTAACATACTAGGAAGGATATTCCTTACAGATTAATGTTTCCATGATGCTTGGACAGAAAGCGGTTGTCAGTCAAAAATGCCTCAGTTTTGGTCTTAAGGTGGTGATTGCTTTTGCAGACGTCAACTTTGAACCATTATAACACATAACACATGCATTTCTTGGAGTTAAAAAACCATTTTATATCAAAATTTATCTTAACATTTTACATACTTCTTTAATGAATACAAAGAAACAAATTTTGGTTTTCCAAAACGTTTTTACTGCATTTTAGAAGGCATTCCCGATTTTTCGCAGACTAGAGTTAATTTTTCGTGAGACATCGGTACCTCCGTCAAATGGTACAAAACTTGAACTCAAGCGCAACTACTAGTACATCGAAATTCGAAACAGTCTATTATAAATGTAAATCAACGGATTGGTTTTCTTTGTGCTCGGTTACAGAACCATACCCATTTTGAGGATCTTCTTGTTTTTTACTTATTATAAAATCGCTTTCTCTATACAGAGAAATTAGCTAAAAGATATGCGCTACATGAATCTGTCTTCTTTTTCTAACTTTTCCAAGCGCCTATTTTGTGTAGAATAAGAATGTGCTAAGTGGCAACCCAGCTCCACGATCGCTGAAAAAACTTGGTGGAGGTTTTGCAAAAACTACCTTTTTATGATAGCAGCCTTTGTGATAGCAATTGGAAGATGACCATGCGTCCGATAATTGGGGTATACCATAATTGGCCTCTCTGATACCTTCAAATCGACATCTTTAATCTTTTTAGTTAAATTTTAAGGTTTCCGCAGCTCAAAATTTATAGATTATATATTTTATTTATGCAAGACAAGTTTTCTTCGCTAAAACAACAAAATTGGATATATCTCACGATTAAAAAGCTAGAAGTTTGCTTCAAAAAGCAACGATGTAGAGCGAAATCAGATCTTTCGAATGAACATAATCACTACTATGCAGCTAGTGTGCAACTGTCAAAATTTGGCAAAAACTGACCTAAACGCAAATATCAAAATTTTGAAGCGGGATTGCGTCGGGGGTGTAGGAACCTAAAGGAACTCATTTTCGAAGGCTTCGTCAAATTTCATTTTTGAGCCGTTAACCAACAATCCCTATGTGACCAAAAGGAATCTACAGCTTAAGAAGGCATTCTCAGAATCTCACTCTGTGCATTCTTACTTAGTACAAACCGTGTATCCTACTTACACCTATCCTATTTACGCCTAACGTTTGATGTTTCTGCCTAGAGATAACAAAACTCAAAATCCTACTTACGCCTAAAGCTCAAAACTGAAATTCCTACTTACGCCTAAAATATTTCCTTCCAAAACTCACATTCCTACTTACACCTAAAACGAAAGCTCTACCGTAATCTATATTTGTATGTCTTTACTGCTTAGATTTTGTACAATGTTTCAATGTATAATCTATTTCAAAATCTTCATTTAAAATCCAATGTAACGTTTCAACAACTAATCTTTCGTCAGCTCAATCTTGCTGAAAAGTCTGAAAAGGGGTTTTCTGGGTAGTCTTAAGCTAATTTGAAGTTAGTTTTGAATTCAGCGTTTATAAGGTTCAGTATATGCTTTAAAGTTGTAACCTTAAGATGAAAGTTTATTCTGAACTAAATGCTAAATTGAAAAACGGATTTAAAATTCTTCTTCTATAATCCAGAAAACCCTGGATACAGCCCTGAAGCAAGATCGATAGCAAACAATTTTTGGTTCCCCTGGGTTTTCCTTGGAAAGTTTTAAATACTTAAAAATATATGATTTTATTAGCAATCAATCAGGCAACAGTTGAAAAGCATTCATATATACAAAATTTGAGCTAAAAAGTTTTGCTGAAGTTAGCTTCATGAAAATTAACTCCCCCTCCGAATTGTTTGCTTGATCCTGAAAAAGATACCCTTACTTTATTAAATTTAAAAATTCAGGCGTGCTGTAATTAATATTTCAATTAGTTTGTTAATTTTCCAGGAAAAATGGAATCTTTTTCTAATAAATAAACTTGAGTGACAAATTTGCTGTTTAGATCATGTAAGGTAAATCCATCCTAAGGAAAATAGAAACAACTTCAGGAACAAATTCAGAAAGTGGATACTGTAATTTTAGGCGTAAGTAGGAATCCGAGTTTTGCGTAAACATTATTTAGGCGTAAGTAGGAATGTGAGATGGGGTGTCTTCAATGCCGAGAATTGCATTGCCGAGAATGCACATTGCCGAGAAAGGCATTGCCGAGAATTGCATTGCCGAGAATAGATAGTGCTTGTTACTTGCATTGCCGAGAAAGACTAAAAGCCATAGTTTGCATTGCCGAGAATGGCATTGCTGAGAATTGCATTGGCGAGAAAGTGCATTTTATGAAACCTGCTTTATTTGTGCGTCAAGTATGTTACTCTCTTATAAGGTTACAAGACATGTTCAGAGCAGCTGAGAAATGTGTGCATGTCTATTAAAGCTTTAAATTAAAGCGTTTTTCTTTTGTGCAGAAAAGTGCCAATAAGAGGGTATGTATGTATGTAGCATTCAAAATTAAATTAATAGGTCTCTTATTTATGTTTGGAGAAATTTTGCTTTTTCTGCTAATGGTTTGAAGTTGAACTCCCTTTCAATTTTCGCATTTCTTCTTTTACGATAGCTAAAGAACTGCTGTTAAGAACTAACTGTTGCTAAAGAACCGAAAGCTAAAGGAACGAAGAAAGCTAAAGAACGAACTGCTAAAGAACTGAAACAGTTTGTTAAGCTTAACTTTTTATACCAGCAAGCTAAAGCAAACTGCATTAAGAAATTAAATAGATCACATCTCTAGAATTCCAACGATGTATAAATCATGCACTAAAGTTGTGTTGATCTCTTGGAATAAGCCTTTGAAGTTGACCAACTTTTGTTTATGGGGATAAGGTTAAAGAGATCCGAACTGTGCAATTGTCAGCACGCAGAAATTGCCGGAGAACGGCTTGCAGTTATTAATTTGTACTTAGCTTTCATGTTTACTAGGATAACAGGAAATTTGATCTGGTTTCAATCAAAAGTTTCGTGTTTGCACCAGGGATTTTTAAAAAAACTCGGACATGTGCCTTTCAGTGCATTTTTCCATGAAAAAGTGTGGTTTTCATTTTCAAAGGCTCTTTTCGGCGCTGTAATGCTGCCACAAATGATGATCGTTCTAGAGAAGAAAGCCAAAAAATTTGTAAGACCTGAGCACAAAAACCTGTGTAAATTGTTTTTACAAAAACGTGGGGAAGCATGTACGATGAAGGAAGGAGGATATAGCGTTTCCTGCATGTTCACTAACTGTTTCAGATACTGCATTTATAGTCCAATTGAATTAAACTTTAAAATTTCGGTAAAAACATCTGATATGGTTACAGTCTGTGAGTTTTTCAATTTCTCGAAAATGTTGTTGTGAAAATGTGTGTTGAAATAACTGTATTTTTCAATAAAATGTTTGCGAAAACAGCTCAAAACCCGTGGTACAGGCGCGTTTATCTTGAACATGAAAGTCTAAGGTAAAATCCTTAAAAATCGTCTTTGCTTATTGTAAATAAAGCAGCAATTGTGCGCGGGTTCGAGTCTCACGATGATGATATTGTGATATTCGCGAAATCCTTGAAAATTTCAGGGAAATTGTGAAACTTAAACTTAAACTTAAAAATTTTAACTAATTTTTAGTAACTGCATTGGGCGGGGAGATATAGTCAGACCCGGATAAAAAAAAGGGTGGGCGGGGAGATATAGTCAGACCCGGGATAAAAAAAGGGTTTTCGACTTAAGCCTCTAACTTTCGCAAATGTTGGCCAATCTGTAAGCGGTTTTGCAAGTAAGTGCCTGGCACTGCCCTCTATCGATTCAGGTATAAAAACCTTTCCTAGCACCATAGAGTCTCAGATTAATAAAAAAAACCGGTGATTTTTTTACCCGACAAAATGGCAAAAAAAATTGGTTTGTGGTAAAAAAATCACCACAAAATATTGGCGCTAGAGTAGATTTGATGCTTCCAGATGAAAGAGCGCATCAAATTCAGTATATTTGGCCAAAAAACCAAAAATTATAATGATTTGGTAACAATTTTTATCGATTTGAAAAGTTCAAAAAATTGTGCAGCATCAACCAATCAGGTTTCATAAAATAGCCATTTTCGAAAAATATTCAAAAATGGTCGGTTTTGACTAATTTAAAAAGTTTTTAGGCTTAATCGATGCTTTTTAAGCGTTCTAAACGCATTAAAACCCCCATACTGCTTCAGAAAAAAATTTTTTGCTGGGTTCTGACCATTTTTTACCCGAAAAGTGGCGAAATTTTGGGGGTAAAAAAATGGTCAGCTGGTGGAGCCCCAATGCAGTAGGGGATATGGTGCCTTGTGTGTTAATACTTGGGGCCAATACAAACCCACATGCACAGTATTGGAGCCCGGAGTCTCTCCACGCTAGCAAGAGAAGTTTAGAAATTCCGATATGACCCTTAGCTTTTGGCGGTGGTTTTGGGAGGTCAACTTTGAAATAACACTGAAAACTTTCTATTTGGTCCAGGGGTCTCATACTTATAGTTTGAGGTCATCTAGGGTGGCGCTATATTATCACACATTAGTGGGACTCGCCGGGTCTACCAGGCTTCCAGGGCGGCCCCTTTTTTTACCCTTATTTGGGGGTGTTTTTTTCCGGGTCTGACTATAGTTGCTGCAGATGGCAACTTTATAGTTACTGGTCATTGGTCAAAAGATCAGACTATAAGAGTGAGAGACTATTAAGCGAGCTCCACGTCTACAGTTCACGGAGGAACGCTCCACATCACGACTTGAAGCCAGATCTCTTTCGAATATCTTGCTACCTTCAGTCCTGAGATTAGCAATTCCTTAATTTTAATTTATTCCTTAATTATTAATTTCATTAATAAATTAATTAATTTTTGCAATTCAATTTAATAAAATTAAAATATAAAAGCTGTAAGTTAAACTTGCATATATGCTTGTATTTCTCAACTGCTTAGAAAATTAGAATGTATTGCAGCATTTAAAGACTGAATGTACTTGCAGCATAGATAAAGCAGGTTTCATAAAATGCACTTTCTCGGCAATGCAATTCTCAGCAATGCCATTCTCGGCATTGCAAACTATGATTCATAATCTTTCTCGGCAATGCAAGTAATGAGCATTGACCGTTCTCGGCAATGCAATTCTCGGCAATGCCTTTCTCGGCAATGTGTATTCTCGGCAATGCAATTCTCGGCATTGAATGTTACCCTGTGAGATTTGACAGAAAGAATTAAGCGTAAGTAGGAATTGGAGTTTTGAAAACGATTAGGCGTAAGTAGGATAGGAGTAAGCGTACAAACTTCAGACATCACCTACACAACCCCCTGATGGCCATTGCAGTGCAATTGACAGTTGACTTTTTCAGGTTTGCCTTCATTCCCTGAAAACGGATTCCTGGAATTGCTTCTTGAACGACACTGTCTCAGAACAACTCCATTACAGTTGTGACGAAAGTGTCGAAAATGGTAACGCAAAAATTCCTTTTGTATTACTTCAGCTCATGTCTTACGTGAAGTGGTTTCGGGTTTTCTACCCTCCAGGTCCCCTGAGGTATCGTTCACCCAAAATTCGGTTTTTCGGCAAATTTTGGGCCGCGGTTAACTCAAGCCTAAAACCTGTAGGATTACGAGTTTACTGAAGCAGCATAGAAAAAACGGGATTCAATATGAAAACCTCCTCCTGGAAATGGCTGTTTAAGACACGTCGTGAAAGTGTTAACGTTTTTCATGCAAAAATAGCAACAAAAACATACAAATTGTAGCAGCAGCTTTCTATTTTCTGTTTTTGTATTTTGTATTTGTATTTTATTTTGTGTTTCAGTGAGAAGATCGACCATCCTGACAGCCTGCATCATTGCCATAATAATTTGCGTCGTCTGCGGGACCCTCATCTCCTCCGTCGTGTTTCTGCACCGTCGAAATCAGAGACAGCGACTCCTGAAGCCTCGAATTGAGCCCGAATTGCCCCATTTGCCGGGCGCGACTCCCTATAAGGACGGTTCCACATTTCTGGAGCACAGTGTGAACAAGTCCCTGATCGAAGGACAGTCCCTACTTCCGGTCGCCAATGTAGATGAGGACCCGGTCCCCCCGAACATGTCGCACAGTTGGAGTGTTGAGAGACGGTCCATCCAGACGTCCACGACCTCTCTGGAGGACTCCAATGTGGACTGCGGATCGAGCTCCGCCTCCGCCTCCCAGCAGCCACTCAAAATGACCACTTCCTCAGAAAGTTCTGTATAAAAGGAACGCCCCCCGGACTCTCCTCCACCCGACTGGACCTGTCGTTAAAAATAAAACGGAACCGAATTTTTTTTTGTTAATATACTAAAATGGAACCGAATTTCTTTTTAGTTAATATACTAAATTCAGTCGGCTTGTCCTTTGCATCTCTAGCCAGTGTGTTTATATAACTTCAAAAGCTATAGCTCCATTCGATTCATTTCTTGAGTATGTTTTCATTTAGCTTTTCAATTTTTCACCCAAACAAACAAAAATTCAAATAGCTCCGTTTATGATTTGAGATTGGCTGATGACTACTGTAGCTGAAAACAGCGGAAAAACTGAGACGCATATAAATAAATGTATAACTATAAATTAGATTGTTTCTGTTGAGTTTGTTGAAATAGGCTGTAGTCATGTTTACTCAATTCAATGATATTTCTGTTGATACTTCAGTGATTCCGAATAAGTCAACGGTGATTATTGTTCCTAAAATGGGAAGTTTGTTCTTTAATTGTTCTTTCGTTGGGGCAAGTTTTTTCAAGAAAAACGAGATCAGCTTTGACTTATTCAAGCGGTGATGTAAATCTCCCTGATACAAAATCAGGCATTGAGATTGTTCTAGTCTGCTGTTTTGTAACCTGGGTGTGATCTGTTTTCAATATAACTTCATAGTTCAATTATTGCTGTAATTATGATTTTGTTTTGATACTAATTTAGTCTGTTTGTAGTGCAAGCGCTCTTTTTTTGTTTGTATTTATGATCATTCATCAGTAAATGAAGTGCTAAAGACTTAATATTACAAACTGGGACTTGTAATAATTTAATAACAACTGAACGTGAACACTGATAGATGCTTGGAATGGAAGATCCAATGTTTGGCTTGTACTCATTTTTAAAATGACTGAACCTTCAAATAACTAGTTCTACGAAGGCGTCTTCTAAAAGGTCACTACAGTTTGGGAAGGAATTCAAACTTAAGCTTGGTTCGATTGTGCCTGGGTGGCTCAATCGGTAGAGCGTTGGCCTAGATCGCCAAAGGTTGTGGGTTCGATCCCCACCTCAGGCCCGAATTTTTCGGGTCGGAGGTGCTGTAGTGACAATCTTAGTTTCGTTTGTTCTTTCATTTGATGACTTCCAACTTTTGCTGGGAGTCGCAGAGACGCTTCAAATAAGCAGTCTAAAAAAGAGGAGGGATCTTTATCTATAGATAAAGATATATGGTGATTCCCTCTCTGTAGGTGCTACCAAAAAGTTTGTAGACCTGCTTTATTAGCAACAAAATTACACTGTACGCATCCACGCAAAAATTGTATAATCAAGCGGAAATGGTGACTGGAGTATTTGTCTTGAAATGGGACAAGAAAGAGTAAGCCAGATAGAGGAGCTCGATGATGGTGAGAAAACTCATACCGCTATATAAACCTATAACAGAAGGCGAAATTAAACTCTTTTAAATTTGGATCCTTGAAATTTTATTGAATACGGTTTGTCCTTCAAAAAAAGGAGCATACAAATTAGCATACTTTTCACAAAGAAATTACGGTAAAATTTGAATGACGTCAGGCATTTACTTCATTTAAGTGTAATTAGTGAAATTAAAAATGCAATAATACAGTGTTAATATGAATCAGTGAAGCTTTGAGATTTGAGTCATTTTGCAAATGCTGCTAGCGGTCGGGCAGTCGGCCCGCGGGCAGGTTCAGCACGTGAGACCTGGCGTTCCGGGCCGTTGACGCTAAGATTTGCGTTGTTGTAAGCAATCAGCAATAAATGGACATTAATAATGCAATTATTGCAATAAATTAATTAATTTATGCAATTAATTGACATTAATGAGTCGCTACTTGGACTACACGTCCGTTATATCGTGCTTTCCGGACGGTTACTGCACATTCCTAATTCGCCTGATGACTACTTTTGGTGCAGTTCGTGTCTCTAAGTTGCCATTAAAAAGATACGTAGTATTATAATAAGGCCTTAGCAGTCTACCTAGAGTTCCGCCAACGGAAGAAAGAAAATCCCAGGCAGAGAGTTCTTCTTCCTGAACGTAGCTGAGATAGTTGAATCGGTCGAAGTAGATGAGGACGTTCACGAAATTCGTTTCAACTTGTTCCGTTATGTTGGCCACGGCTGATTCCTTCTCTTCGATCATGTTCTCAAACAGCTGCTGGTCAAACTTCAGACTGTATTTTCGCATTAAATTCTGAAATAGCATCTAATTTTTAGTAATGCGCTAGAGAAACCTTTAAACTCTAGCATGTCGTTATAAAACATATTTGTCCCAACAGTTAGTACGGATGTGGATATATAGGCTTCTTTAGTTTTAGTTTGACGTGTCACCTTGGCATTGGCTTCTGAGTATGCAGCTTCCTCAACATCGCCTGAAAGACGGGCCATTTTGGTTCTGTAAAAGAAAGTCTCGAATGTAAAGCTCATGAACAAATCTGGTAAACGGAAATTTGAACATTGAAATTAGCTTGATGTAGTCCGATTCATCACATCCAGGCGGACACAGAAGTTCACATATTCGGTCTGATCGAACTTCTCGAGCACTCTGGTAAAGAAAGTACAAACACAACCACAAAAGACATATTATCGTTGCGACCTGCTCAAACCAAGCCCGGTAAGATTCTCAAGAAGAGTAATCAAATTTCGGCATCACTTTCAGTCTACATCATAGTTCAAACTTAAAAACGCACCTAAGCATAAGATTATTTAAGAAAGTCAGACCACCATACCCTCAAACTGCACTCTATTTGCTTAGGATCCGATATCATGCACTTGGTTCATAGGATTCATTCCAGACGAGCCTTTGTAGACTGGGCTTGAGTTGGGTCGGACCGACACAGTCGCAGGAGTCTGCCAGCGCGACTTGGATGCAGGGCTTTGGCGCAGGCCCCGATTCGTGTATTCGAAGCTTCTGAGAATCTGCTTCCCAGTGGGTGTACCATGGTTAGGTTCGGATTCAGCTTCGCTAGGACTGCCAGCAGTGTCGATGCAACCGGAGCCATCAAACGGAAGGGGGAGGCGCTAGAACAAGGAGTTGTCACAACTTCCAAGAGTTGGTAATACCAT
>JASAND010010119.1:0-23017 GCA_030248195.1 Trissonchulus latispiculum
TTATGTCTGCTGATTCTAAGAAAGTTTCAAGTTTGCACTGTACCAGAAGAACACTTTAAGAATATTACGGTTTGAATAACTATAAAGAAATAATGGAAACGCCTGCCTGCAGTTACTAAAGCCGAAGCCTTAGTCCGAACAGGAGAGAGTCAATGGGCGCAGTGAGCGCTCTTACCCAGAGAGAACTAGCCTCTGGAGCTCCTTGTCCAAGAAGAGGACAGCCTGCTCGGCTCTATCTGTGCTCAGTATTGGACGCGGGCCGAAATTTGCGGCCCGCACCCGCCCCGCAGCCCGCGCTCAGATTTTTGGCCCGCACAGGGCCGACCCGCGGCCCGCATCAATAAAATATGGCCCGCGGCGGCCCGCAACTAAATTTAGGTTATGCAAGCATTATAGCATTAAATAATTGCTACTTTCATTGATTATTTGTCGTTTTTCCATAAAAACTGCCGTATAAGCGCGATTGTTGTTTTCAAAAGCATTCATATAGCTGCAGTCGTGCGTTTTTCAAATTTTTATTGATTTCTAATGTAAGAATTTTGGCCTAGCGACTGTATTATTGTAGCCCCCGCTGCTTCTCAGCTGTTTTCTTGGGACTTTGAAAATTTCGGTGAATTTTGAAGTGCCATACTAAACTACTGGAAAACATTGCCCAAAACGAATTACAGTTACAGTTGCACAGAGGATGTGTCTTAAACTTTGCGGTGGCATGTGCGATTTGACTGTAGTGCCTGCCTGTTGTTCGACCTGGGGATTACCTAGACTCGGTGGGGAAAAAATCCATGTCCGAGAAAAGACCCAATTTTCAAGATAAATTTTTTATAGCAGCAAAAGGAAGATTCATACAATTCTTAGCTCAGTAGAGCCTCCTGGTTAATTCGGTATGAATTTTACCTTTTATCTATCTTTCTATGTGTTGCCCAGGTGACCGAAATTAAGTAAAATTCAAGCCAAATTTTCAATTTCGTCAAATGGCCAATTGTTCACTAAGATGGGTCCGGGTTGGCTTTAAACCCAACAAAACGTTTTCATGTGATAGCATGCTTACAGTGCAGAAATTAAGCAAATTTAAAACATCTAAAATTTGCTGTTTACGTTTATGAACACACAAAATTCTCAATGGTCACGTCAAAGGAGAAATCGGTGTTTAAAGACTATCAGTCTGAAATTTAACTGGTCTGTCTGAAAAGCTGGAAAATACCTTTGCTTGTTTTATGTCGCCAGTAAAATGTTTCCTTGTAAGCAAAACTCGATCTCTTTCCAATTCTGAAATTTGAGAGAACTACTTCGTTTGAAAACGACGCTCTAAAGGGACGACCAACCAACCAACGCTGATAAATTGATAACTATTAAAAAATAGGGTAACACGGCCTAAGGTGGCAAGAGCAGACAAAGATCGTAAACACTTGTTTTCAATTTGAACAAATCGAGTTCACCAAGACCATGCGCCGCTTATTAGCTGCAGAAAATGGTAAATGAGTAATATTCAAAATTATAAGGGAAAGAGAAGTGGGAAAAGGAAGATAAGGAAGACAAAATATATTTCAATGAGGAAAAGTTCCATTATAATGGTAGAATTCGTGAAAAATTCAAACTTTCTTACCCTGTCTCACAAAAAACTCGGCCCGCATAGGCCCGCGCGGGCCACTGCGGGTACTAATTTTTGGCCTGCCCCGCCCCGCCACGCGGGTACCCGCGGCCCGCGACCAAACACTGTCTGTGCTGCAACGTAGCCAGAGAAAGTTTTATCAAAACCTCTCTGACTGTGCTTATGCACAGAAAGAGGACTGCAGTGGCCCGCGGATCTCCGTAGAGATACAAACAGCATTTACATCAAGAAAATGAGGTAAACGCGGGCCAGCAGGCGGATCCACGAAGGATACAAGGCATTGATCATAAAGAAATAATGAAAAACGCCTGCCTGCAGTTACTAAGGCCGTAGCCTTAGTCCGAACAGGAGAGAGCCAATGGACGCTGTGAGCGCTCTTACCCAGGGAGAACTATTCCCTGGAGCTCCTGAATCTATAGTTTTATTGACAAGAAATTCACAAAAACAAACAAAAACTAACATTTCACTGTTACAGTTCCATTATTATTCTGACGAATCCTTAGCATTACATTCCACAAAAGTCTACTCAATTGTCTAGCATCGAGAATAAGCTACTATTCAAAAAATTATAAAAGTTCGGAGCAGCACAAATACATAATACAAATTCAAATATATTGTATATTAGTACAGGTAGTTTTTCAAAACACAGCGATTTCATGTTTATATTAGTTTGAAACTCCAAAACGAGGCAAGTTAGTTAGCAGCCGTTGTCTCTATTTGGGACACGAATATGCAAATCATATGTGCAGTTTAATTTGCATAACTAACTACTTATTGCAAGAATTAAGTATATAATGTGCCTGTTCGTTTCACATAGTTGCAAATCGATTTATTGTATAATCGGATATTCTGGCTATATGACCAGGAGGTATTAAATGCATTTGCTTCTTTTTGGCGGCAGTGTCTGGAATTATGAGTTTTTGTGAGATTCAAGATGATAGATGATAGATTTGAAATGATGTTAAATGATATTTAAAAAAGGTGAAATTAGCCTTTCAACTCGAGCATTCCAAATTGGTTTATCTCAAAAATTCCATAGTCTCCTGATAACTTCTGATTCACAAAACTTTCATACAGCCAGGCGCTCGCATTCCGTGCTATTCGTCCAAGGGACCTGACAAATATGTCCCAGATATCAGCTACGCTTTTAGAGTTTCTGTAAATAGTTCTTGAATACCAAATAGCAAATTGTGCTTGTTGAATTAGCAGGTTCAAATGTTTGAGCAGTTTTGGATTTCTTCTAACCACAATTCCTAAGAGCTTCTCATAATTTGTCAGATCCCTTTGGGCGAATTTTTGCGAAGGCCGAGACACTACTTTGATTAAGACGTTCACTCTTCCCCAAAAAGATCGAATTCGAGGGCACTCAACGAACGCGTGAAAAATATCTTCAGAGACTGAAATTTGCAAATTTTGAGCACAAAAATCACAGTTTTCTGAACGATTACTGTTTATTTGATGTAATCGCTTGTTTGTTAAAAAGAAGTTGTGAACAAGTTGGAGCTCCTGCCTGGTTGTCCAAGAAGGACAGCCAGCTCGGTCTCTATCTGTGCTGCAACCAGAGTTGGCTGCGGGCGTGGTTAACCGCGGGCACCCGCGGGTACCCGCGGGCCCATGCGGCCGTGGACACAATTCTGTGACCGCAACGACCGCAAATTTTCTTTTAATTTGCCTTCTAGGCCGGTTTGTCGGCATTTTTATACTAATTTTTATTTTACTATTTAAATGCCTTTTCCTGACAAAAATAATTTTCTTTAACTGCTTCATTGTCAAAACAGTTGCAATGTTTTCTAAATAATAAGTAGTAGTTTTATTATCCGTTTCCTCAACATAGCCGAGCAGTGAATTTTGAAATGCTGCAGTTTACTCAACTGAAAGCTTAAAACTTATATTATACTGGTTGCAATGGAATCAAACCAGCCTAGTTTGGGTTGGGTGTTTTAACTGTTTTAAACAACTAATGCGTTGAGCTTTGAGAAATAACTTCTGTAATATATTTCAGGAATGACCGAAGGTTAAAGAAAATCGTCTAATTCACGCTCAAAAACATCTTGCTGAGAGCTGACATTTCACTGATTCGCTTTCAAGCTCGAAATGTTAAAAGAACTGTAAATATGTAGTCTTTAATTTTCGTCAGAATTTTTAAACTTGGACGCTTTTAATTTTCCAAAACATAAACGCCATATATACTTAATTCCTGAAAATTAGCCCTCATCAAATGCCGGATGGCCGAGGGCTATTTTTATAACCACTTTAAAACTATCCATAAAATCTGCGATAAAACAATCTAATATAGCAATTTACAAAATTTGGCCTTTTTAGTTCAATACTAGATAATTGGTACACTTGACAGCGCTTGCGCTTATTCGAGCTGTCAAAATTTGGCGATATTTGATTGTTCAAAAATTGATAGTTCTCTTTTACACTTTCTCATTAAACTTGTAGCTAACCAAAAGTAGATTAATTTATTTCAGATTAGTCTCTATCCATTGAGCGTGTGTCAATGTTGTACAGGAATCAGAATTTTGCTTATTTCAGTTAAATTTCACTTGAAATTTGGGTATACCGAAATTTGTTCAAAGTGAACCATAGACACGGTGGTCATTGCGGTCAAACAAATTTCATGCGGGCTGCGGGCGTGGTCGAGGGCGGTCGCGGTCACCAAGGGTGCGGGCGCGGGGCGGACGCGGTCAGTGAAAAATGTGTTCATTGCCAACTCTGGCTGCAACATAGCCAGAGAAGGTTTTATCAAAACTCCTCTGACTGTGCTATGCACAGAAAGAGGACTGCAGTGGCCCGCAGATCTCCGTGGAGACACAAACAGCATTTACATCAAGGAAATGAGGTAAACCCGGGCCAGCAGGCGGATCCACGAAGGATACAAGGCATCATTAATCATAAAGAAATAATGGAAAACGCCTGCTTGCAGTAACTAAGGCCGAAGGCTTAGTCCGAACAGGAGAGAGCCAATGGGCGCTGTGAGCGCTCTTATCCAGAGAGTACTAGTCTCTAGAGCTCCTGCCGGGTTGTCCAAGAAGAAGACAGCCAGCTCAGCTCTACCTGTGCTGGCTATGTCTCTGGCTATGTTGCAGCTATGCTATGGCTATGATTAATGCCTTGTATCCTTCGTGGATTCGCCTGCTGGCCCACGTTTACCTCATTTTCTTGATGGTTTGAATAACTGGATGCAATTTTTTATCAATTTGTCAGTATGGCAATTCACTCAATGGTCTACATAGGCAGTCCCACTGAGGTTATTAACTGTGAATTGTTTTGTGTACAGAATAGATACTTCAAAAGTTTGGGTGGCCAGATTGCCAAACGTACGACAATCCATGGTCTCGACATCATACTGAGAAGCCAAACAAAAAATTGCATTTTCTGGCTCATCTGTTTTGGTCTCGGTTTGGCGTTTGGTGTCGCATCCTGCCAGAGTGTTTTTCGTTCCTACTTCCGTCAAGATTTCCGAGTAAACATAATCACCGTGGGACGCAATTTCAGAAAGCTCCCTGATATCATATTGTGTCCATATCAAAGGTAAGGCAAAGACTTCCAAAATTCGAAGGTACGAGTATTTTTTTGAAGGTTGAGAGTAACTCCTTTTAGTTAATAAGGAGTTTTTCAGCTTCCTCAAAATGTATGCGTTTCCATAGCATCAGTATGTTTTAAGCATTTTAAAGTGGCGATTCCTTTTGCAGACATCAACTGTGCACCATGATTACTAATTCATTAATTGAAGCTAAGAAGCCATCTTTATATATATTAAAATGGAGCATAACATTTCTCTTTCCATCCAATGCAGTGAAACTAATTTTGGGTTTCGAAAATAGTTTTAAAGGATTTTTGAAGAAGTGCCATTTTTCAAATTTTTTGCAGACTGAAGTAAATTTTGCAGGAAACATTGATTATATCATTCGATACCTCTATCAAATACCTGGGTACCCTCTTTTAGTTGTAATGAAACCGTTCTTCATAATGGATAAATTAGCTAAACTGTATGCGCAACCTGGTTTTTGAATCGTCGAATGACGTCGAATCTTTGAAGCGGGATTGCGCGGAGGATGTTAGAATGCTAAAGAAACTTATTTTAGAGTTTCATCAAATTTCGTCTTGAGCACCAATACATGACCAAAAGGAATCACCACCTTAAGCATTCGGGAACTTTTGTAATTTTGCAAGATCAAATCTCAGGAACGTTAAAGCGGTGCTCTGACCTGAAAATGTATGTACTGATTTTTAGATATAACACGTCAACTCTTAAGCAGACTGCTAAGGAATGGCTGAACATTAATTCAACGTCCGAATTTGAAATACTTCATCATATCCTTGCAGCAAACGTTTTAACTCACTATTTCCTTGCATATATGAACCTTGAGTCGTACTTTCAAGGTGTTGTTAACCACGCTTTCGATCTGGCATTTAAAGTAGATGTGGCGTTGCGAACAAGCAACCACAGCATTTACGACATCATGTATAGATCCAGATTTCTTTGCGAAGACATAGTTGTAGCCTGCATCTACGACAACAAAAAACTTTTGGGACGGGACTGTTGTTTCAACTCTAGTTCATACTCCAGCAGTCTTGGAGAGTGTCCAGTAATTCGTGGACGTAACCAGACAATATTAGGAAATACAGCAGGTATTTACGTTTCCTGTACAAATACAGGTAAAGAACTTGGAAAATGCTCAATCTTCTTAACCAACTCAGTGTCCCTGTTGCGGTCACCGAGTCAAATGAGCTAGGCGACACCCTGACACGTTTCCTTCGATTACTGAACTGGTTTACCAGTCAGACGTCCAGGATTAAAATGTCTTCATAGAGTTTCAAATTTGCCAACAGTTTTAGCGCCAATCTGGTTTGAATGAATGTCAATGCATTAAAATGACAGAAATTAGCACAGCCACTAGATTTAGAATAAGTTTCAGGGTTTTTCCTAACATCACAGAAGCAGACTTATTGTCCGTCCAAGCTTCGATACGAACTGTGAACGTTTAGGTTTGCAACTGTTCATCCGAAGACCTGAGCCGGAGTACTTTCAAGGAGCCATGGCACAAAATGAAGGCTTTGTTACGGTATTACTAAACCGACTGGGAGACATAAGCTCTATACATCCAGTGTTGCACAACAGCTTCAACCTGTTTGCATTGAACAGGGTACAATACAAGCGCCTAAACACCAGGAAGAAGCCATGCACCAAAAGTAGAGAAGTGGGATATCGCGAATGCATGGTTGTGTGTGCCTTCAATGCTGTGGCAAAGGTTGCAAAAGAGCAGGGCCGCAATTGCAGTTGCTTTCCATACATGCTGACAAATCTCTCGAGGTCTGACCCAAGCAAAGGAATTGGAAAGAGACTATGCTCCATCATAGAAACGCCGATGTGTTACGCATTGACATACATATATATGGACCATGATGCAATTAAGAAAGCAGCTAAATCCTGTGAACCCAGTTGTCCTCCCCGTTGCGAGGACGAAGAAGATAAGATTACTCCAACGGCCTCTGCGTAAGTTCAGCGAGCACTGAAAATATAAGTAATAGTATCAGAGAAATATTTGTGTTTAAAAAATACGAATTGACTGGACAAATAAATTATGCATCAAATGTAATTAGCGTAATGGATTGAACATAGTCCGCATATATTAATGTTCTTTAAAACGTCGTTTAATAAAGTTGTTTAAAAATAATGGCCATCAAATTTGTGAAATTATCAGCAAAACTCATATGAGCAATATAAGGTGGTGGCTTCCTTTTGCGTAGTGGTCTAGAATTTTCGCAATTGTTGCAATTAGAAGGAGGTTTATACATAACCTTAAAGCGTATAATGAGTACATTCACATCATCAATTCATTCCTAAATAGCTTAAGCCGGGGTTACACTTGACAATCTTGTGACAACGCGTGGTCACAACGCATTGTCACAACTGGAGTTGTCACAAAGTTGTCACGACGTTGTCTGTGTAGCCAGTCAAAATAGGTTGTCACAACTCGTGACAACGCGTTGGGACGGCGACCGATTAAGCTGTGACAACTTCTTCAGATGTCTTTCAAATGTAGTTTTTATTTCGTATATAATAAAGTTTCTGAATTTTTAAAATAAAATGAGTCATCATTTGTTGTTTTTTAAGCTTTTCTTTCATTTATAAATGTTTAATGAGTTATTGTAGAAAATTTTGGCAAATTGCATTCAGTTTTTTCATAAAAACTAACATTTTTTCAATTCGTGACGTAATTTTATCAATTAATTTCGACTGATTCATCTACAGACAGTCTATTCTAACATGTTGCCAAGCCCACTGGAACTCAGTTCATTCGGTTTGAAGTTGATACAATGCTTAATACCCTGTTGTCTCTTTATGGTTTGCATTTATTAAAATAAGGATTGAAAAGGTTTACCTGTAGCTAGGGTTTGAAGCCGGCCGAGTTTATTTTATACTCAGTTGCTCTAAATTGTAATGTTCTGATTGTTGATTTGTATCCCGGGCGCCTGCCAGCCAGCGAAAGTCAGTCGGCCGGCTTCATACACTACTTGTAGCTTGTAAGTATTGTAAAGTGACAGCTAATTAATCTCATGTCCACAGAAATAAACACTCAACAGAGGGGCGTATCATATCAACCACTGTAGTAAGCGTGGCTATATAAAAATAAACTTTCTATTGATCACTTTCTATGTTTTCTTCATGTGCCCCTGCTAAAAAGCGCGAAAGTCAGATACATAAAGATTCCGTATTTCAAACAAGAAATTTAAAAGTTAGAAAAAATTATTTTACTTTATTCTGTAAATGTTGACTATAAATAAGTCCAGTTGACATTTAGCAGCCATGAAGCAAGGAAATGCTGTCAGTAAAGTTTGAACTGATTGTACGTTTTGTAGCTTAAATAAAAGGATATCTCTGGTTTTCAGTCTATCACTGCAGCAGTTTCTGCCATATGAGAAACAGCTTAAGATAAACTCTGTGTCGGATTTAGCCGTGATTCATATTCAATATCAAAGACTCTCAGCCGAATTATATAGTGAAGTCCTGCATTACGACATTGGAACAGTGTTCGCTGCAGTTGGTGGAATAATGTGTGTATGGGTAAGGAAAAGCTCAGTCAAATTAGGTCAATTACCAATTATAAATGCTGAAAATAAAAATGCGTTTGCAAAAGACTTACGTGTTTTCCGAATGAAAGCTAAAACTCAGTTTTTGCGGTTCGGTTTAATCAAGGTTTAATTCACGTACTCAGTGCTGATAGAACAGAGAGCTCGTTAAAGTCTGATCATCGGTTATCTAAAAACAGAATTAAGTCAGCTGATCAGGTAAAACGTAGCCTATAATTTTGGGGCCCATTGGATTACCCTGAATCTGTAGTATACGTAGTGGCAAATTGAAGGCTATCCAGTGACAACAAATTCATAATTTGCAGCTATTCCTAGTAAGCTCAGTTGAGATACGCACAGAACAAGGATGGCTGTTCTTTGCAATGTGAACGAACTAGGCCGTACCGAAGAGTACATTATAACTATGAGTGTGACAAGTGTCACGCTCTTGCTTCCGACATGATCTACGCGATAACGGCTGACAGCCTTCGCCCCAAATTAGATTATTCACTTCAAACAAATTTGCCCGCTATGCTTACATTCTAATGCTCGAAAACAACTATTCAGTTAATCCAGAGTGTGTCAGTTGCGAGCTTGCGCACAATCATAGCGTGCGAATTTGTTTGAAGTGATGGGTCCACTTTTCTTGAGGATCAGTAGTCATCGTGCAGATCATGTCGCAAGCCTAATAACTAAGAGTGACGCTTGTCACACTCTTAGTTGTCAAGTACTCTTCGTCATGTTAATTTTGTATTGGTTTTTAGATTGGTGGATCTGTTCATAGTATGGTTCAGCTGGTTGGTCTTATCGTTGAGTTCTTTATCTCTTTCCTCAATCGCGCAAGAATGAAGGAATAAGCGTGCAGCCAATTCCCCAAATAAATCTGTTCACACAAAATCAAGTCTCTGCAATCCTAGAAATCTTAATCCAAGTATACTTCCAAGTATACTTTATACTAAATAAATGCGAGTTCTGGACAATCTGTATATCTTCATTCAGCTTAAATTGTTCATCAAGTAGCTTTATATCTAAATTCACAGATAGGCCGAACATTTCAACAAACCTGGTTCTTTAACCACGAAGGGAGTCAGAGACATGATTCTGGAAAAGAACAGGAGACATTCTCGTCGTAAAATCCACCAGCTCAGAGACTCTTTTTGGCGGTCTGATAATTTGGGACCAGTTATCTTTATTGCATATATTGTCGTTTGGGTGAAGGCACTTGATAAAGTCTAGCTGTAGCAGGCAGCTTAAGGCTGGTTGGATTTAAGACCACTGGTTGGATTTTCTATGTAATCTTATTATGGATGATATTATAACAAATTTAGGTGAATCAAGTTCGTGTGGCAAGCTATCTTAACACAAAATTTTGGTGTCAGTCAGCACATAATTGGCCAACTACCATCATAATCATCATTTTCGGAAATTACAAAACATTAAAATCATTTTTAAGCTTTATATGATAAGTTTGGCTCAATTATGCGAAAGAACACAAAAAGAGTTTGAAATGATGTGCATATCTTTTCTGTACTAGGTTTCTATCAAAAATTACAGATGGTTTAACCAAGAGTACATAATGATAAGAGTATGACAAGCGTCACATTCTATGCAGTGAAGGCCAAAACTATGCTATGCGCGCTATCGGCTGATCCTTCCCCCACGAATTAACTCCCTCTCACACCGCCCCATATGGGTACGTGGTCCAAACGGGGGTCGCTCACTGCTTTGCATAATTACACGCTGAAACTAACAGGGGCCCAATTTGGGGAGGGGGTTCAAGCGTGTATGTTTAACACTTGTATGTGGAAAATATGCTAAGCGAGTGAGCGACCTCTGTATGGGACTATGTGCCCATATAGGGGCGGTGTGAGAGAGGGTCAATTCGTGGGGGGGTCAGCCGATAGCGCGCGTAGCATAGTTTTGCCCTTCACTGCATAGAGTGTGACGCTTGTCATACTCTTATCATTATGTACTCTTCGTTTAACATATGGCTAATTTACATTGTTTCCGTACGCAATGTTAAGTAAAAACAGTTTATCCGAAAATGAAATCTGTTGGATTTCAGAGATTGTCATTGTGTTTACTTATATGTGTTATGTTAAACCATTGTGCAGCTGCTTGAAAACATTGTACATACCCAAACACAAAGCAGTCAAAAATTTTTGTTTTTGATGTCATGGAATTTCAATTATGACACGAGCATTTTAATAATTTATTCAGTGTCTTTACTATACACTAACAATGTATTTCTAAATAGTTGATTTAGAGAAAGTTATTTTGCTGCTGTAAGTGTTATGCCAGCTTCCAAACCGCCTTTCAGAATATGAACATTTATGAGACGCAAAGCAGACTTTCCAGCGTATTTGAATAGGTTTCCTGTACTGTGCGAGGAAACGTCCATACGGGAGTTTAGTCCCGCATTGAATACAGCTCCACTCCATTTCGACCACAAAATTCCGCTCTTTATCAAATTCCTTTTTGTTATGCGAAATTTCAGTACAACAATCCAGTATCAGGATCCAGGATCCAGTAGCTACATCAGGTTTTTCTGCGGAATGATCACGTTATGGAATAATCAGATCCTTCTTGATAATCAAGTTACCATTTTGTTTGCTAATTTAATCTTTGTTAGACCAAACAACTGTGCCTGTTGACTGTTGCAGTTAAAATTTCTCTGGGTTAAGAAGCTTCCCTTTGACTGATTCAAAATCCTATATTGCTCTCAGCCAAACACAAAAATTTTTTCTTTCAGTCCAAACTTTGGCCATGCTGGCAGAAGATTGTCATAGTTGTCAGATGGTACGTAAAAACCTTTTGATCTTGTGTTTTCGTCGTTTAGGATCGCCAAAAGTACCTAGCAATATATTCAGGTGGAATAGGCACAGCTTTGCCTGTAACAGTCTCAACGTTGTTTCCTGGAGTTAGGCTGAGACTCTTCCATGACTTTTCGGTAAACCCAAAACCCCGGTAGGATGCCAGTAGCTTTTGTAGATTATTGAAATAAGGTGCAAAATCTAGAAAATCTAAATTTTAACATTGATGTGTTAAAACTGAGCATTAACTTCATTGAATTTGTTGACGCTGAGCTTTAACTAATGACTCTTATATATCTCCTCCTGCATTGCGCTAAAGAGCCGGTACTCTTGGAAGTGGTTGAAGGAATAACTTGTTTTAACTTGTAACAGGACGCTTTCATTGCTAAATTCTGCGTAAAGTCTGGAGCTGTATGTTTTTCTTCTGTGATTCTGTTTCTAAACTCTGTTTAAAGCTCTACACCCTTATCGTATTGGAGCTTGGTGGAAGCTGATAAGCATTGCCAACTACACTGCCTTCCCACCACTTATAAAAAGTTTTGATTTGGAAGTGTTCAAATTTTATAGGCCAGTCTTAATTCAATAAAGTAGTCTAAACAGCAGTACAGTACTGAATCAAAGTGAGCTATGAAAACATTTCAGAACTAGAAGAAGTAATTTGACTGACTTGGCTGTGAAAATGTTGCAAACTGAAAGGCTGAGAAGTTGAGAAGTGTTTCGTCTTTTATTTCTTTCGTAACCCAAACATTGAACATTGCAGCATTGAATATTCCAATCTTAGGGTTATGTTTTGTTATATGAAGTTTGAAATTTTTAAAGGCTCACGATGGAAGTTATAGACAGTTAAGCCTATGCTTTGGCAGCACTCAAGCGGCGTAAGTTTTGCTTTAGACTGTTTAGTATGCGAAACTGCAAATTTAATCTTAGTTCCGAAACTGTTGCTGTTGTTTTTGGTGTTTAAGCTAATAGGTAGATAGATGCAAAGCGTTTGCAGAAATATAGTTTGAATTGAACCAAGCACACAGCACATGTTAAGCAAGTAAACTATTACAGTGGAACCAATTAAAGTTTAAGTTTCGCTGCTCCCAGTTTATGTTGAATTGTTGTACTTTCCAAAACGTCCAACTTCAGCAACAAAATATACATAGTGGGTTTAAACTATATTGAAATGAAAGGCTAGCTTCCAGATGGTGATTGAGCAATTAGTGAAATTTGAAAACTGAATAAATTGACTGCTAGAATTTAACAGAGCAACTGCTGTTTCTTGCACTAATGTATTTGAAGATAAAGAAACCGAAATTTTTTTAAGTCTGTGACTGAAGGTAAAACTGTATTGGGTGTCCGCTTGGATGTTTGGTGAATTCTAAGCAAAGAGACCGTTTCCTAACTGCAGGTTGAAAGCCAACAAATCATATTATTTTGATACGTTTAAATTCGGATCTAGTACTTTTTCGCTGTGTACTTTTGGATTGTCTACTGAAAGCGATGCTTAGATGATACTGAAACAAATGAAACAGTTAAATGCAACGACTGGTAGCGGCTAAATACACGTGTTTCAACAACACTTGCTGGGAGTAGCACAAGTTTCCTATGTTTCTTCAAAACCAGAGTAATTTCTGTATTTATTTAGTCATTGAAGTTTAAATAAAGTTGTTGGCTATTCTTTGTTTTAGTTAATGACAACGACAAGGCGATTTGAAGCTACGGCCAATTATATGCGTCAAATTCTTGCTTTGTTACCGGGTAACATACCTATGCCTGTCCCATTTTTTGGAAATGTGCATACCTGAGTTCTCACAAGACAACAGAACTAATCATAAAGAAATAATGAAAAGCGCCTGCCTGCAGTCACTAAGGCCGTAGCCTTAGTCCGAACAGGAGAGAGTTTCTTGACGTAAAGACAACAGAACTAAGTTTCGCTAGTTGCAAAAGCTGAAAAACTTTTCACTGATATGTATGTGGATACTGGATCATTAATCAGGCAATAGTTTGCATCGCGTAACCAGTATAAATGTTATATATAGTTATAAATCAGTTGTTTATCCACCGTTATCCACCAGTTTGTTTCAATCTTTGCTTGTACGATCACAATATCCAAATTGATGCTAAGGGGCCTTAGAACAAAAAATAAAGGTAGGCTGGGACATTACTACAAACTCTCAATCACTGTCTCAATATTGACGCTTTGAATGTTATATTGTATGACATGACTTTGATGAACCCTTGATGTATTACAGTTAGCTAAGCATTGTAGACAGTGGTTATTCTGTAACAATAAGCAGTAAATATTCCGTAGTTTATCGTGAAGAGCTGAATCACTTTTTGCGGAAAGCACGAAACAACAACCGCTAAATAACTCGCATCCCTCGACTAGCTCAATGTAAGAAATGGAGAAGAAGGGTGCTAATCGATACCAATCTCATGGTCAATTCCTCATCTGATGAAGCTCACGAGGAAGTTAAAAAGATCCCCAGATCCCCTTGATGATTCCTATGAAAACAAAGCCAAAAATGTGTGGCATAGGCGACAACAAAAACAAGAGAAAATATCAACCAACGAATGGAAATAAAAGATCAAGTCATTGCCATAGGTCTCTGAACTAACAATATTAATATAATTATTAATTAAATCAGCTGTGTAGGTGTTATGACTTTTTAAACTTCAAAGCATCTCAGAACTGGCGACAGTGATATCCAGTCTATTTGTGGATGATCTGGACAACTCCTTTCAAGTTTTGAAATCGTCCTTGGCATTAGTTGCAGATGCTGTGATTGTCTTTATTGTCACGCTTACTGTCTATTGTACTAGACTGGATGAAGCGAACATACCACACTTTCGCATGACTCAAGTTTCACTTTTAATGTGGTATACATATGTCTATAGGTATATTATATATATATATATATATATATATATATATATATATATATATATATATATATATGTGTGTGTCTGGATTTACGGTTATATCGGACGTTTTTCGCAGTTTTTCGGCGACGTCGGGACTATTTTGCCTTACATTCTGTTGGTTGCATAGTGTATTAAGCTTGCACAACACATGATATTTATATAGAGTAGAATTTCAACAGATGACTTTACATAGTGCATACATACTTAGTAATATCAAAATTAGCCTGGCAACAAATTGAGCAATTATAAATAATGGTCTTGAATGTTCACCAAAATCTAGGTGGTGGTTTGGTTGGTTGGTTCAACAAAATGTATCCATTTGAATTTAATGGTTTTATCTTTTGAAATTTGAAGCAAAGTTCGACTAGTTCAGTACTCACAGTAAGGGTTTCAATTTGATTGTAACTAAATTTATTCAGAAAATTAGAATGGATGGAAAGGTGGAAAGTGCAAGTGGACAAGGTTTATCACGATACACGATCACATGTTATGTACCTATGGTGATAGACCCATTATCGTTTACATATAGACATTTTGCTAAGTCTGCAGAACGATATAAATTTAGTTATAGTTGCACATACTCAATGTTTCTTTATTTTGGAATTGAAATTCCCGGATATATGGCTATTCAATTGCGGCAGCTGAAACAAACGATGGCGAAAGTGGGCATTAGGGAAACTAGCTACTACCTCTCCTCCAGTTTAGTTTCATAAGCTACTTCGTGAAAATTCCACAAAAACTCCTAAAATTCTTCTTAACCCTAATTTTGGTAAATATTTAATTACTTGAGTGTCTGGTATCCATTTTATTTTTCGGATGCAAAAGCGGGTAACTTATGACTTGTAATGTAATAATCGTCAAAACCTGAAATAACCATTTTCCGTGTAACTATTGTAACGTAAAGGTAACAAACACTACATCGAAACTGGCTTATTTTTATCTTGCGAAAGATTGAGCACAATATTTTATTTGGGATGGCGGAGCACCTCTCCGCTTGGCAATCACTAGTCATCCCTGTGAGCAGCTGTTGCACGTTTCAACAGTAAGGTGGCATCAAATTCTCGGGGTCCTATTTACTGTATATTTTCTTGGAATCCTCCGTAGAACCTATAAAGTTAGTTCGAAAGCTTTTAATCCCTTTGGGATGTTATGCATTGGAGGAGTGAATTCAACTACGCCACAGAAAGCGCTGAGGCGCACTATTTCTGAGATTTATCGCAACAGCGCAGTTGCTTTCAATGAAATGTACATTAATTCCAAATGTTTATTCTAAACTTATAGGTGAATGCTAAACTTAATTTCTTTTCTAAGCTAGTGTGGAATATTTCCTTGATTTTACTCTAAATTATTCAAAAGTAAGTGCTAACTTGACAAACACTCAATCTAAATGACCCTTTTGTGTAATGTCTAAGGCTGGACATAGCTCATTCTTCAATTTCTCAAAAATGAGCGCGCAGCTAGACAGTGTCAGTTTTGGAGTCATAACAACTGGCGAATTTTGGCGCCCATTTTATATTTTGTTTACGCTCAGCTATTTCGCGCCCACTCGGGGGTTACTTTAGGGGGTCACCCCTCCCAGGTTCGTTGTGTTTTGATTACCTTTTTCTTTTGTTTTGAACTTTCTACAAATTCTATTGGTGCTTGACCCCTTTGCAATATTGTTTGGGAATGTTTGACTTTTGTAATTTTTTGTATTTTGATTTGGATTTTGTACCTTCGTTTAACGTAAACTCGCGACACCGTTTTGGATTGTCGCCGACCACTTTAGTTATGGGGTTAAGCGGAACGAATTATCAGACATTAACACACGCGAACAGAACCTGCAACTCTTTATTTTGAATCATTTCTTTTATTGAGTTATCTAAAACTCCACACTAGGTACAGTTTTGCATCGCAACTATAAAAGGAACAGCTTAAGTTAAATTTGAGCTAGTCTTGTCCACTTGTCTTAGGTTTAAGCGGGGTTTCCTTTCCCGTTGAGTGATTTTGGTGGTACTACGTTTGGAAATTGATATTTAAATAAGTTAGTAGTTTATTATTTCGTATTTTGAAAGTGAGAACTAGTGTGAATGTTTTATGAAAGTTCATTTGAAGTATAGTTTGTGTAAGCTTAAGGTGCTGGTTTCCTTTCGGGTATTTTTTACTCGTACGACTTTAATCCTTTACGTAAATAGCTGAAACTTGCTAAATAACCTATTTCCGTGCTCTTTAACATTCTGGGACAAGTCCCGGATTCTTAAGCCAAAGATAAGAAAGTTTTGGTTTTTGGCCTTAAGCTCCTAGTAGGTAGACAAGACACGGGATTGGTTGGTATGGCTGGAAAGAGGACTCGAAAATGAACATTTTTGCTCTTACAACTTTTGAGCTATCTCCAGTGGTTAAGTCAGTATAAGCAAAAAACTGTTTTTAGGGTCAAAAAATGGCTATTTTCGAGGAAATCAGTTTTTTCAAAATTACTGCCAAACCGAACGATTTTGTTCCGTTTATACGCAATCGATACAGCGTCCAAATGCACATTTTATGAATGCCTATTAGCCGGACTTTATTGCTTTCAGCTAGAGATTTGGCCGAAAAACCATTTTGGCAAAACTGCGATTATTTTGTTTCGAACATCGATTTCTCAAAAACTACTCGACGGATTCCGGAGATTTTCGGCAGAATCGAAATTTGCACTTCTGCGGAGGGACGTTTTTCTTGGTTTAGGCTAAAACTTTCACAGTTTCGAGAAAATTTAGTGCAAAGTTTAAAAATTTTATGCTTCCGTGCATTTTGCGAATTTTCTCAACCGTTGCGTGATACTGAGCAAAACCCCAAAAAACGTCCCTCGGCCCATATGTCCTCTCTATGATAGCGCAAAAAGAAATTTTGTCTGGTTCCGCAGTTTGGAAAAATCAATGTTCAAAGATTTTTGGTCTATATTTCGCCGTTATGTCAGAAAATGTTTGCTAATTTCCAAATAATTTTGCTAGTTTCGTAAGCTCATATGAATGTCCTGATTATAAGCTTTAAAACGATATATAAAGCTCTTTCCAACTCCCAAAATTGCGAAAGCTATAGCGTTTTAAAAAATCACCACAAAAGCACTGCACAAAAGGATACCACCACCTTAAACAAAAGGTAATGCGTGGATTTTTCCTTATTAGGCAGTTCAGGACTCTCTTACATTTAGTGCTTTAGTAGTCGCTATTTATCTTTTCTGAGACTTTTGTAGGCCTAGCCATCCTACACCAAACACGAACCAGCAATAGTTTTACTAGAGTATCTTTATCTTGCTGCGCCTCAGCGCAGCAGGTCTCTTAAAGTTGCTCCGCGTGCAACTTTTGCTTGCCCCACACACAAAATACCAGTAAAAGCATTAAAGCGTGTAAGCCCTTGCTAAAGATGAGCTGTATATCTTTAACGTGTGATTTCTCCAATGTCAACAAAAGGCTTCATTTAATGTAGAAGAAACTAGCTGATATACATTTAAGTCCTAGACTGTATGAGTGGAAACCAGTTTATAAAAATGTATCTGATCAACTTTTGTGAACAAGCTTTTAGATTTCAAACCAGTTTACAGAAGAGTATCTGACCTGAACAGCTGGCAATAAATGTACCTCTTAGTTGCCAGTTCTTATAGCGTTTTTAGTCTGATTTTCTATATTTGACTTGAAGATGATGAATTTTTGATCTTCAAAGTAATAGAGACACAAAACATTTTCAGCATTCTCAGGTGAGCTGAGCTGGAACCCGTATACAATATTTGCACTATTATGCATCACTTTTTGGGATTTTAACGGATTGTCTTAAGTTGGAAGGACTCAAGAAAACAGATGAAATGTTGCTGCAGGCCTGCTGCTTATGTTGATCTCAGGAAAACTCTATCGTTTCCTGAAGACAGAATAAGATATCAATAATACAACCAGTATTAGTTCTAGAATATTTTATGGCTGCAATTAGCATTGAATTTTGCAAGAATCTTAGAGGATGCACTGATGCCAATTGCCTCTCAGTTTTGGTACACAATCACTGCAGATGTGATCATGGTTAATATCTATATGGTTTCTACAATCGCCATTTAACTAAATCTAAATTCTACATTTGTCAAAATTATCATACTCTGTTATCGCCTTCGCTATGCTGTATACCTTGAGGGAGTGCTGTATGAACTTAACACTGTCCTCATCACTTTTTCATAACCTCGGCTTAGTCCCACTCTTTTGCTACAGAACCGAGAACCCTCGTTCTAACGTTAACTACGCTGCGCAGCAGGCCTGCAATTTCCCAAAGTGTAACAAAAAACTATTAACCTTTTGCAGACAATCTTGCTTGCTATGAAGGAAAGCTACAATTTTTCTACGCATTTTACATTAATTTCTGACAATTCTTTCAACTCCAATTTTCCTTCCACTGTGTGCTCAATGTTTCAATTTTCCCCTGCGGTTGGGTCACCACCCCTTTAGTTCCCCCTTACTGAGTGTCAGTAAGTTATATTAACTTCTAATTGCTATTCTATTTATTTATATTCTATATTCTCTAGTCTAGCTTTATTTCTGAATTCCTTCTAGGTCTGAGCAGATTGCAGCTCCTTTTTGGGAGCTCTCGTGTGCTCCCTGGGGCCCGTTGCATAAAAGTGATTAGTTGATTAGTGTAGCAGTTTTCCGAAAAAAACTTTTGCTGCAGTCCGCCGTTTTTGTAGTTGTTGGTTGGTACCATATCATAGCTGTTGAAGTGCTTTATCCAAAAATCATGAAGTATTTAATTTACCCTCATTGACTCATTCAGTCAAAGGAAAATTTTGAACTCAATCTTAAATTCTTTACTTTTTAAGCTGGCATCATTCCAATTTAAGTTGTAACTTAATTTAGACTTTTGACTTCATTAGAACGCTCAAAGCGCTTCAATATGATCTATAAATTATTGTCGTAGCCCATTCGTAGTTTTCATTATCCTCGAAAAACTGCTACACTAATCAACTAATCACTAATCACTAATCAACTATCACTTTTATGCAACGGGCCCCTGGGCACTTTTCAAGTAAATTTGTGGTAACGTACCTCATTTTTTGGCGCTTGGCCGTCCGGCGTCCCCCAAAAATTTAACTCCCCCGATCCTGTCAAGGCCGCATGGGCTACGTTCTTAGGTTCGCCGGGACAAAAATCTTCTTAGCAGTCGGGCTTCTCAGTTGTATTTGGAAGTAGAGATTAAACTTTTTAGAAACTTCCGCGACAATGTATATATTTTTAGAATCCTCAGGAACCCGAGATTTCGAAAACACTTAAAAATCCGGAATTCCGGGTTTCATTAAGGAAAATTTTAAAAACAAAAATAAGGAAAAAATTTTTAGTTTTTCTCCCAATTTTTATAGCAATGAAAATTTTATTTCCACGATCGAATAGGGTTGGTTCCACGTAGATTTTTAGTTTTCGGTACAATTTGATTCCGGGCTTTAAAATATCCGGATTTTGAAAATTTCCTTTAACACCTGAATAACGATGGGTACTGTCGGCAATTTTACGAGCAGAACTTCTTTAAGAAACCGGAACTTTTTAACCACTTCAATTCCCTGAATTCGCGAAAATTGCATTTTCTTCTGATTTTTCAAATTTAATACACCAATAACATGAATCATTCGAAAGTTTCCGATGAGTTGAACAAATCTTATAACCAAATCGGCAGAAATGGAGTCTTCTCGAATTACGAAAACTTCCAAGACAGAGGAATCAGAATTTCGTGGAATTTTTTTTGAAATTTGGTGCACTTTCAGACATTAGTTCTATTACAAGATTTGTTCAGCTCATCAAGAGCTTTCGAATGATATCCTTATTGTGGCTATTGGAGAAGAAAATTTTTAAAATCCGAAAAATTCGGTTTTCACAAATTCCGGGAATTGGGTGGATCTTCAAGAGTTCATTCTCTTACAAAAGTTGTTCAGCTCGATAAGAGCTTTCGAATGATACCCATCTTGTGGGTATTAAAAAATTTTTTCAAAATCCGGAAATTTTGAAAACCCAGAATTCCGGAAATTGGGTGCATTTTAGTAAAAAACTAAAAAACTTGTAAGAGCAAAAATATGTAGCGGGACCAACTTTATTCGATCGTGGAAAGAAAATTTTGATTGCGATAAGAATAAAAATTCCTCAGGATTCTAAAAGTATATAAATCGTCGTGGTTTACTCCAAAGGTTAATCTGCTATTGACGGCCAAAGTTTGTTCACACATTTTTTGGTCGTACTATAGTGTCCCAGTTCCACACGCTCGAGAAGGCGGAGGAAATCTCAGCGTTAAGCTAAAAAGAGGAACCCGGATTTTAGATAAATATTATTAAAGATTAAAATTTAATATAAATATTTTCAATAAGTTATAACCACCGATATTATATTTAATTGAATATAATATTGAACAGAAAACCAAAGAAACATGCTAGGACCTCTAAACGTATTGAGAACGTTTCTGATAAACGTTTGGTAAAACTAGGATGAACAGTCTGCAAGTTTTCCTTAAACAAAATTCTCTTAGCCAGAGTATCCCCGAACACCGAACGCCAGGGTCGAAATCCCTTTGAATGTACAGGTAGGCTTTTTATTTGTTGCTGTATATAGCTCGCGCCTAGAGTATAATAGAGGAAGAGTGGGAAGCTTGGCTCTTCCTAATAGAAATGGGCTGCGAGATCTCGGAGGGGGTTCCACTTAGCGAAGTTAAGCGTGTGTTGATATGCGAGCAAACTGAAATGCACTCATAAAGATTACGGTAGTTAAGTAGCATATCAAATGCCTATCTATTTTTCCTTACGTACCCCCATTGTAGTTGGATGTGCACCGGTAAAGAGTAGTGTCAGCAGTAATAATTTATAAGTTTGACTAGGGTGTTTAGCTGGCACCGAATAATTGTCGTTACAAATTTGTCCATCACCGTCCTGTGTGATGAACGCACCTCGGCAGCTCAAGCCAAAGACGGCCGCCCTTCTATAGGAAAATTGATGACAGGGGCGATTGACTATCTTTAGCGCCCGGCAGGCACCAGAGGTCAGCTTGCAAACAAACTTTGCTGGTCCTCCGGGACCACGACAGCAAGGGCTTATAACATTACAGCAAAACTAGATAAATCAAGTATTAACGGAAAGCTTTAAATTGTTTCTTTTGTAATGTGTTATGTACAGTATTCAATTTTGTACAATTTCAAATTGTACAAGGAATCTTGCACAATTTGAAACTGTACGTATAATTTTAAATTGCACAGACCGTTTTGTACAATTTCTAATTGTACAAAATGTTTGTACAATTTTAAATTGTACAGCTGCGATTTGTATATTTTGTTTTTCTGCGCAAAGTGTTCTACTGAGATAGCATCCTTCTCTATAGCTAAATCGTATTTAGTGAAGCATGCACTAACGGAGATTAGTTGTCTTTTACTATTAATGTACTGGAATGAACGACAACATTAATCGACTATTAACCGAAGCAAAAACTAATGCAGCCAATTTACGCTCGCTTACTCGTGAAGAATACAATGGCTTGTTGACCATTTTAACGAGTGTCGCTCCGGAAAAACAAAAATAGCAACAATATCGGAATGCCAAGTCCAGATTCGAAGTACTTTCTATCGGTGGAATTCAACGCCTCATTAAAAAACGAAAATCAGCAAATGATACAATGATACAAAGGGATTTGTCGTAAAGCCTATACTATCTTCCGCCTTTGGCAGCCGAGCACACGTCGACCTTGTAGATTTTTAAAGTATGAAAGATGGCGAATTCAAGTGCATTTTCCACTACCAGGATCATTTCTCTAAATTAAGCATTTTGTGTGCTATGAAAACTAAACAGCTGACGAAACTGCAAACAATTTACTAAAAGTATTTTTACTAATCGGTGCCCCTGCCATTTTACAGAGCGATAATGGTCGCGAATTCTGCAATCAAGTAGTGAATAGCTTGGCTCAAATGTACCCCGAACTTAAGAGCTGACAGCTGTCAAGCTTGTAACAAAGTGGTGCATGCAATATGTGGCCAGGTACAAGACGAAGGATTCGGAGGTGTAGTTACTTGTAATAGATGTCTACAAAAGGAAAAAACTGGGAATCGCTAAACAAGCAGGCTGCAGCCATGAGTCGTCACACAGAACAAGTTTTGCTGCCGATAAAGCCAACTGACAATGTCAGAATTCCTGTTCCTGACGTTGACCGGGGACGGTCAACACCTCGTAATATTTTAGGAGTTGTACTGAAAGAAGTAAGGCCGGGAGCTTTTCAAGTGGGCAACAAATCTGGGATTTTAAAGGTACTTTTGCACCGGAATCAGTTGGAACCTATAGCATCTGAATTTCTCACAGCTGATCAAGTACCAAACAAAGTCATTACCTTAGGACAAGCGGCGGCATCTGAATCGATTGGTGGAGGACAAGGATTTTCAACATGCAGTTGCAAGGGAAAATGTGGCACCATTCGTTGCTCTTGTCGTCAGTCAGATGTAAAGTGCAACACCCGTTGTCATCCGGGTCATCGTTGCGAAAATTGAATCAAAAGAACCAAAATAAATCAGAAGAAACTAACCATATTATAAACGAAAACCTAAGTTTGCACTTTAAAGCATTGTTGCAAACAATTGAATTTTGAACCGAGCAATAATA